>PVJX010030423.1:0-22053 GCA_004027295.1 Dolichotis patagonum
TAGCATAAGAAACAGAAGGAGTTAATGGGATCCAAAAGCAAAATAGTTAATGTAAGAGTAAAGGGAAGGAAATACCTGGGAGGGAAAAGTGGAAACTACTGTCAATTTCTTATTGTCTTATCTTGAACTCTTGCATTGTTTACACAATTTTGTTAGGTTTGGCTTTGTTCTGTCTTGTTTTGTTAGATTCTACGCTGTCAGATGATAGGGGCAGCTATTTTGAATACAATGGGATATATTATGGTAATCTTAGTTTCCTATTATATTGCTTTGAAGTCTTATAATGCTTTCATTCATTTGTTTGGCTTTATTCTGTTTTGTTTCATTTTATTATGTGTAATGGTGTGAATAAATATTTTGAAGAAAACAAGACATTATAGTAGCCATGCCGATTTACTATCATCTTGCTTTGAAGTCCTATGATGCTTTTGTTCTTCTGTTTTGATTGGTTCTATCCTGTTGTGTTTTATTTGATTTTATTATGTGTGATGGTATAGACAAATATTTGAGTAAAATGAGATATTATAGTAGCCATTGTTCATTTCCTATTATTTGGTTTTGAAGTCCTGTGTTGCTTTCACTCTTTTGAATGGTTTTATACTATATTGTTATGTTTGATATTATTGTGTGTGAAGGTATGCTCAAGTATTTCAAAGAAAAGAGACATTATGGTAGCTACTGTTGATGTCCAGTTGTCTAGTTGTGAAGTGCTGTGTTGCTTGCATTGTTGTGCTCTGATTTGCTTTGTTCTGTTTTGTTTTATTCTCTTTAAAATAAAATATTTAAAATAAAAGGAAAGAAATAACAGAACTGAACTAAACCTGTGAACTAATGAAATTAGTAGACGTGTACAGAGTTCTACCCCACAACATAAGAATACACATTCTGAGCTGCACATGGGACACTCTCTAAAATAGACCATATAGTAGCCCATAGAACATGCTTAAGTAAATACAAAGGAATTGAAGTTATTCTTTGCATATTATCTGACCATAGCTCAATGAAATTGGAAATTAATGGAAAAAACAGAACAATTGCATAAACATACAGAAATTAAATAACAGCTGATGAACTCCTGAATAACTAATGAATCACAGATGAAATTAAAATAGAAATTAAACAATATCTACAATCAAACAAAAATGCAAATACTGGAAACCAAAACCTGTGGGACTGCAATGAAAGCACTCATAAAAAGTACATCTGTAACACTGATTTCTCACATCAGGAAAAGAGAATAAGCACAAATAACCTAATGCTGCACCTCAAACTTCTAGAAAAGAAAAGCAAGTCCAGTCCCATGCCCATAGAAGGGAGGAAATTATAAAGATCAGAGCACAAATTAACAGAATTGAAGCTAAAAAAGGAATACAAAGAATTAAATGAATTCTAGAGCTGGCTTTTTGGAGGAAAAAATAAAATTGATAAACCCATAGCCAACATTATCAGGAAAAGGAAAGAAAAGACTTAAATTCATGGAAAAAGGAATGAAAAGGAAAAAATCTCTACAGATCCTGTAGAAATTCAGAATATTATCAATACCTACTTCAAAAATCTTTACTCTCATAAGATGGAAAACAAAAAATGGACAGATTCCTAAAAATCTATGAATTACCGAACTTGAACTAAGAAAGTATGAAAATTCTGAATAACCCAATTTCCTTTAATGAAATTGAAAATGTAATTAAACTTATCAACAAGAAAAGCCCAGGTCCTGATGGATTCACAGCTGAATTAAACAAGAATTTTAGAGATGATTTAATGTCAATACTCCTCAAAATCTTCAGTGAAGTTGAAAGGGAAGCAATTCTCTATAACTCATTTCTGGAGGCAACTACTACCCTGATAGCAAAAAAACAGAAAGACCCAACTAAAAAAGAGAACTACAGGCCAATCACCATAATAAACATAGGTGCAAAAATCTACCATAAAATATTAGCAAAGAGAATGCAGCAAATCTTCAAGATTATATACCATGACCGAGTGGGATTCATACTAAGAATGCAGCGATGGTTCAACATACGTAAATCAATAAATGTAATCTACCATATCAACAGACCCAAAGACCAAAATCACATGATCATCTCAACTGATGCAGAAAAAGCTTTTGATAAAGCCCAACATGGTTAAAAAAAGAAAAAGAAAAAGACAGGCATGGTGGCTCACTCCTGTAACCCCAGCACTCAGGAGGCTGAGGCAGGAGGATTGTTGTGAGTTCAAGACCAGCCTAGGCTACATAGCGAGGCCAAGGCCAGCTTGAACTGCATAAAGACACCTTGTCTCAAATAGACAAAAAAAGCTCTAGAGAAAATCAGAATTGATGTTCTTTATCTCAGTCTACTAAAAGCCATCTATGACAAACCAACATCCACCATTATACTAAATGGACAAGAACTTAAAGCTTTCACTCTAAAATCAGGAACAAGACAAGGATGTCCACTATCACCATTCCTTTTCAATATAGTTCTGGAAATATTAGCTAGAGCAATTAGGTCAGAGAGAGAGAAATAAAAGGAATAAGGATAGGAAAAAACTTAAATTATCATTATTTGCAGATGACATGATACTCTACATAGAAGATCCCAAAATCTCCACCAAAAAAGTTATACATTTAATAAGCAAATTCAGTAGCATAGATGGATACAGTCACCACTCAAAAATCAATAGCATTCCTGTATACCACAAACTCACTGAGAAAGAAATTAGGGAAACCATACCCTTCACAACAGCAACCAAAAAATGAAATAGTTAAGAATTAATCTAACAAAAGAAGTAAAAGATCAAATGTTAAATATTGCAGTACTCTGAAAAAGGTAATCAAGGAAGATATCAGAAAATGGAAAGATATCCCTTGCTCATGGATAGGAATAACCACATTGTGAAAATGACCATACTCCCAAAACTGTTATACAAATTTAATGCAATCCCAATCAAAATACCATCAGCATACATCATAGATGTGGAGAAAACTTTCCCGAAATTCATTTCAAAACAGAAGAGACCTACAATAGCAGAGGCAATCACAGGCAACAAAGACACCACAGGAAGCATCCCAATCTCTGACTTGAAATTATACTACAAAGATATTTTAATAAAATCAGCATGGTACTGGCATTTTAAAACGACCTGAAGATCAATGAAACACATTAGAGGCATCAAACACAAACACACTCATCCACCTTATTTTGACAAAAGGGCCAAACATGTTCACTGGACCAAAGAGAGCCTATTTAATAAGTGGTGCTAAAGTTAGACCTATTTCTGTCACCATGCACTAAACTGAAGTCAAATCAACAAAACAAAACACTAAACATACTGGAAGAGAAAATAGGTGGACTCTTGAAGACATAATGCAGGTAGAGGGTTTATGAACAAAATCCAAACTGAACAGGAAGTACTTCAAAGAATCAACAACTGGGATCTCATTTTAATAAAAAGTTTTTTCACATCAAGATAAATCATCAATAGACTGAAAAGACAACCCAGAGTGGGAAAAATTTTACCCAACTATCCCTCAAATGACTTGTATCTAGAACATATAAAGCATTGAAAAAAATAAGCCCCCCCCCCCAAATTCAAAGTCCCAGTCCAAAAATCGGCATGTGAGATGAATATACACTTCACAGATGAAGAAATAGAAATAGCAAATAAATATATGAAAAATGTTCAACATCCCTGATCATTTGAGAAATGCAAATTAAAACACTGAGGCCAAGGATATAACTTAGTACCACAGCATCTGCCTGGCAAGAGCAAGGTCCTGAGTTTGATTCTTGGTACAAAAAAAGTCAAAAAACAAAAAAAAACACTGAGATTCTATCTCACCCCAGAAAGAAAGGCTATTATCAAGAAATCAATCAATAACAGATGCTGGCGAGGCTGTGGAAAAAGGAGCCCTTCTCTACTGTTGCTGGATGTGTAGAGTGGTACAACCAGTCTACAAGAAATCAGTTTGGAGAGTCCCAAAAAACTATGATGAGAATTTTTTTGTTCCTTTGAATGCCTTGAACTCGTTATTGTTCTACCTTTTTCAGCTTTTCTATTCTCTTGAATTTTCTTTCATTTCTTTGAAGAAAGAAAAAGAAAAAAAATGCAATATAACAACCATTGTTAGATTTCTTTCATTCTGTTGTGAAAACCTGTATTGACATTGTCTTGAGTTTGTTGTTGTTGTTTATGCCTTTTCCTTTTTGTTCTTTTCTGACTTTTCTCTTTTTTAAATTAAAAAAAAAACTATGATGAGAGGTCCCATTCAACCCAGCTAATCCCCTGTAAGGTATGCTGATGGGTATTTTCCCAGAATAATTGAAAACATCATACCATAGCAATATATTATGTGTACCCATGTTTATAGCTGCACAATTTATATCAGCTAAATTTTGGACACAACCCAAATGTATATCAACTGGGGAATGGATTTAAAAAGATGTGGTATTTTTACACAATGGAATACTATTCATCTATAATGAAGGATAAACTCGAGGCTTTTACAGGGAAATGGGTGCAATTTAAGGCCAGACTCATAAGTGAAATAAATCAGACTTTCAAGTGCAAACGCCCCATTGTCTCCCTAGTGTAAGAAACTGAAATAATAAACAAGATCTAAAATGTACAATAAGCCTTTCTGGTAAGCAATGCGAGCTGCGAGCACACCAGGGAAAGAAAAGTCGGCATCTTCAGAGAATCAGCCATGCTGGGACTTGGGGAACCAACCAAGAAAGCAACGAGCCAGCCTTCCTGATAAGTGGCACAAGCTGCAGGCATGCCAGGGAGAGAAAAGTCAGCCTCTCCAGTTTGGCTACCAGCCCACGGGCTGAGAATGACATGTCAGCCCCCACCCCGGGCCTCCCTTCCACCCTATTAGCAACTAGATGGTTTCAAGGTCAGCCAGAGTTGGTAGCAACTAATGTGCATAAAGCAACTAAATGCTTGTATTGTTTGGTTTATTATGCTGACCTGGGACCAGAGATCTGAGCATCTCATATGCAATATAGCAAATATGGGGGATTTCCCTCTAGCTTGTCTTTGAAGGCCAATATTGTTTTCATTGCTTTGCTTTGTTTTGATTAATTGTTTTGTTCTACTCAATATTCTGTTTTGATTGGTTTTATAGTGTTCTGTTTTTGGTTTGATTTTGCTATACCTGATGGAATGCACAACTATTGTGAAGATAATAAGATATAGTATGGTAGCTGTTGGGAGCCGAGCCATTGAAGCTGGAGATTGATCACATATGCGGGGCTGAGGTAAGCCCAGCCTGGAAAAGGCAGAGAAACCAAAACAGACTATGTAAACAAGTTGTTCCAGCATTGAGAAAGTGGGGGACCCAGGCCTGCCAGATGAACAAGTTGCTAGGCAGTGGGGTTGGAATTGATACTCTTCTTTGGAGGGTAAAAATAAACATGCTACACTGGTTGAGCAATTCCTTTTTTCCCATCAGGAGGATAAGGGCTCCACCTGACCCCAGCTTTGTCTTTTCTTTATTTTTCTCATTTTCTCATCCTCTTGCCAGTCCTTAACCCCAAGAACCTCAGAAGCTGCACTGGGTCCCAGCAAGTAGCTATTATTGTTATCCCAGTATCTTGCTCTGAAGTTCTGTATCAATTTCACTGTATTGTCTTGATTGGCTTTGTTCTGTCTTGTTTTGTTTTTCTTTTTATTGTCTTTAAAATAAAAAAATGTACAATAGACATTGTGAAAGGGGAAAAAACTGCTTAAAAGGGAAAAAATTGGAATGAGGGAAAAGAGAAAGGGAAAGGGAAAGAGAAAGAAACCACACACACACACACACACACACACACACACACATACACACACATATATATTATATACACACGATAGCTAAGTTAATTATGCTACAAATTTCTATTAGTTCATTGAAAAGAATGATTTGTGCTTGTATTGTCTGAACAGTTTTTCATTCCTATATTTCATAATCTGAGCAACTACTTTGAAGATAACAATATACAATATATTACCCAGTATTAATCTCCTATTGTCTTGTTCTGAAAATCTTTGTTTTTGTTTTTCTCTTTAAAATAAATACATTTATGAATAATTTTATCTCATTATTTGTACATAATGTGAGGTTTAAGGGAAATCTATATTTTCTCCTAAGATTGTGGAATTTTTATACCATAATTCATTGAAAAGACTGTCATTCCATCAATGAATTGCTTTTGATCCATTGTCAAAAATCATCCAGACTAAGAAACATTTTTACATACAGTAGCTAAAACTCAAGCAACAGAAGATGCCATCAAATAAAGTAAAATGTTAGTTCATAGAATGAAGACACTTATGAAAATCACGTATTTGGCAAGATACTTGTGTCCTAAATATACAATGAGCATTTAAAATTCAAGAATAAATATGTGAATAACCCAACAGAAAAATGAACAAGGATTTTGGTAGACATTTCTTCAAAGAAGATATACAAATAACCAATAAGTATATGAAAAAATGCTCAATAGCATCAATCACTATGGAAATAGAAATCAAAACCCTAATGAGATATCATGTTGCACCCACTAGTGTGCTTACAATAAACAAGATTTTAAAATGGCAAATGTTGGTGAGAATGTGGATCTGAGTCCTTCATTCAGTGTTGGTTGAAATATAAAATGTTGCATCAGCTCATAAACCAGTTCAGCAGGGCCAGGGATATAGCTCGATGGCACAGCGCCACCCTGGCAAGCTGAAGGTCCTGAGTTTGATTCCTGATAGCAAAAAAACAAACAAACAAAAAAAAAACAGTTTAGCAGTTCCATAGGACCCAGAAATTCTACTTCTAGGTGTATACCCAAGATAATTCAAAACATATGTCCACACAAAACTTGTGCATGATTATTTATTGTAGTGTTTGGCCCAATATGGAAACAATTCAAATGTCCACTATATTACTCAGTTTTGTTGTGCTGGAACAAAATACCTGATGTATATAACGTAAAGGAGGGAGGGTTAGTTTGGCTCATGGCTTTAGCCCATTCAGCTGATTCCAAGACAAAAATGTCATGATGGGACAGCATGGAAGAGTAGAGTTTCTCACCTCATAGCAGCCAGGAAACAGAGTAGGGGAGAGGGCCTGAGAAAAGACACACCCTTTAAAGGTAAGTCTCAGGGCTTTCTCTAATGGGCTCCACCTCCTAATAACCCTTCCGAACTCATCAATGGGTTAATCCTTTATTGAGGTTAACAACCTCACAATTTAATCACTGTCTAGGTGCCTCCTAATCCAATCAAACTGACAGTCAAGATTAACCCTTACATCCAACTGATGAATGCATAAACAATGGAATACTATGGGATATTTTTCAGGCATTAATAGGAATGAAGCACTGATACATTTATAACATGTATGGACCTTGAAGACATGCTAAATGAAAAAATCAGACACAAACTGCCACATATATAGAATTCTATTTTTCAAAAATATCCAATATATGTAAATACATAGAATGCAGCATAGTCATTGCTAGCAACTATGGAATGGGTAGTGGGGTTTGATGAGTGACTTTATAAGATTTCTTATTTAGGGTGACAGAAATATTCAGGGATTAAATACTGCTTCTTGCACATTTTTGTAAATATAATAAAAACTACTAAGTTATACACTAAAGATTTAAAAATAAACAAAATCAATTGGGATTTACTTGTACTATTTCTGTGTTTCATTCTGTTTATCAAACTATTTCACAGCCAATATTTGTTGCTTGCTATGTTTATATTGTAAGCTTAAAAAATAAAGCTAATGATTCTTCTACTTTAATCTACTTTTTCCTTTTTAACTATTCTAGTTCCTTTGTCTTTCTATACAGCTTAAAGAATAAGCCTGTTAGCACCCACAGAAATTGTTTAGGAATTTGGATATGAATTTCATTATGGATCAATTTAAGAAAGATTGACATTTTTACGATACTGAATTCAGAAGTACAACTAAATTTATGTAGGTCTTCTTTAATTTCTTTCATTTGTTTTGATATTTTCACCATAAATATCCTGTAATTGTGTTGCTACATTTATAGCTAGGTATTTGAATTTTTAGTGATAAATGATTTTGCATTCTAAATTTTAGTTTTCACAGGTTCTTTGCTAATATATATGAATATGATTGACTTATGTATATTAATCTTAGATTTTTTGCTCTTCCTGAATTCACATGTCAATTCTACCAACTTTGTTGTAGATTACTTGGAATTTCCTACATAAAAAATAATGTGTAATTTATGCAATCTGAAAATAGTAGCAGTTCTATTTCTTCCTTTCCAATTTGTGTACATTTTATTATTTTTTTCCTATGCCTTATTGAGCTGACTAAGGCTTATACTACTGAATGAATAAAATTTGGGAAAAGTAGAAATCCTTGCCTTGCTTCTAATCTTAGAGGAAAACCATACAATCTTTCATCATTAGGTGTAGTGATACAGTATTTTTATAGATGATATTTATCAACTTTAGAAAGGCACCGTAAAATTCTCAATTCTGGAAATTCTTTTGTCTCTGCAGTGCCTGTGGCAAGCACTCTACCACTGAGCTACACCCCTAACCCCATTGGGAGTTTTTCAAAAATCAAAAATAGGTGTTAAATGTCAAATAAATGTTCTGTATCAATAGATATGATATGCAGTTTTTTTCTTCTAGCTTGTTGATATGGGAGATTACCTTTATGGTCTAATGTTGAACTAGCTTTGAATTTTTGAGATAAATCCATTTAATTGTGTTACATAATTTATTCTATTTTATTTTATTTTGCAGTACTAGGAACTGAACTCAAGATCTTCATACTGAGCTACATCTGTTTCCCCTTTTTCATTTTTTATTTTGAGAAAGGGTCTTCTTAAATTGTTAAATTTTTCAGGCTGGGCTCAATTTCATGATCCTCCTGCCCTCACCTCTCAGTTCTGGAATTACAAGCACCTGGCAATTTGTTTCATAATGCTGTTTGGTTAGACTTACTAATATTTTGCTAAGAAATTTTCGATTTAAGATCATGATCGATACTGGTCTACAGTTTTCTGCTTTATGTACTGCCTTTACCTGGTTTTATTATTGAGGAAACAGTGGCTTTCTGCAATGAATCACAAATTGTGCCCTCCGGTTTTATTTTCTAGAAGAGATGGTGGAGAATTTATTTTCTAGAGAATTATTTCTAGAGAATTTATTCTAAAGAATTTATTTCTAGACAATTTATTCTAGAAGGGATTATACAGAACTTATTTTCTAGAAGCGATGCTGAAGAATTTGCCAATGAAATGATTGGGGTCTGGAAATTACTTTACAAAAGGTTTGAAAAACATGGGTTCACTTTTCAAAGTAATTGTAAGACTTTTCATATTATCTGTTTTGTATTGCTTGAGTTTGGGGAGTTTGGGTTCTTCAAGGAATCGGTCCATTTCATCTAAATTTCAACAATTTATGTTATCAATTTTTTTAATATCTCCTTACTATATTTAATAGCTGAAGAATCTGCAGTAATATCCTCTATGTCATTCCTGATTTTAGTAATTTGAGTCTTCTCTATTTTCATCTTTTTTAGTCTTGCTAGAAGTTTATCAATTATGTTGATATTTTCAAAGAAACGTCTTCTTGCTTAATTCACTTTCTCTGAGGTTTTCCTATTTCGTTTCATTTATTCCTACTCTAAATTAGGTCCTGTGTTCTGCTTGCTTTGTGCTTAGTTTGCTCTTTTTTAGTTTGAAATGATGTCTCAAACTACTGATTTGACATCTTTTCTCTCTTCTATTTTTCGTATCTAGTGCTTGAATTTCCCTCGCAGTAGCAACTTTGAGTAGATCTGTTCATCTTTTCTGTCTCTACTCATTTTGTGATATGTATTGCGGTGTTTTATGAGATTCCTACTTTAATGGCGCCCTCTTCTGTCTGCACAGCAAAGTCCATATGCACTGTGCAGTACTGCATTTTGTTTTGCTAATGGATAGGGTAGTGTTTGTGTGCTCTACTGTAGTGTGGTTCTCTTTCTGTCTTGTTGGACACAGATATTGTCTTTTTCTTTTTTATCTTTCACCAAAGGGTTCATCTTCATTTTATTTTACTTTTTTTTCTTTCCCATAAGTTACGTTTTATAGATTGTCCCTTCAAATAACACATGCTTTTAAGTTTCTTCCTTAGAGTCTATGCTCTGATCCACTTAGGCACTTCAAAAAATTGAAGTGAATTTCGTCTTTCTAGTGGTACTTTTATGTATCTTTAGGCCCGCTAGCTGTTTTCCCTTCGGGATTAGCCAGTAGGGACTGTGCTTACCACAAAGCCTTGCAGGCTGGTGGGAGGAGAGAAAAAGCAAGAGATAACACTGATGTAATTTGGTGCTGCTTTTCCTTTTATTTGGAGTTATTTTGAAACTTTTGTATTCTTTCTACTTGACTTATCATAGGGCATCACTCTGTGCACTTTTATTTTGCTCTTCTTGTTCTGTATTGCTTGTGGAGGAAATCATTACCAAGGTGGCTGTCATTGTTGTCTGCTACTTAGTAGTTTCCCATTATATAGAAATCGAATGTTATTTCTGGTGACTGTGTGTATTTCTTGGTATAAATATATGTTTTGACTCATGGTAAGAATTGATAGCATACTTTAAAAGATATGAAAGTAATGTATAATTTTCTAATTGTCTTCCATTTTTTCCAGTACTGGAGATTGAAACTGGATGTACTCTCCCACTGAGCTACATCCCCAGCTCTTGTAATTTTTTAAAATTTTATTTTGAGACAGGATCTTGCTAAATTGCCCAAACTGACCTGAAATTTGCAACACTCCTGCATCAGACTCTCTGGTAGTTGGGATTATAGGCGTTCACTACCCCCACCAGGTTTGTTTTTTCCCTTTTTATCCTGCTTTCAACCTAATTTTTTCCTTGGGTGACAAACCCTTCCTCTCTTTCCAACCACTACCACTAATTACGGAACTACAAAACTCAAAAATGTAAAAATTATTTCAGGTGTTTTCTCCATTGTAAAGTGAAATTATGCAAATATCACCTCCTGTGCATCGTGATCTAATTAAAACATTTCTACTGTAAACTACGATGTACCTTGTCATTCTCATTAAGAGCATTTGGCTAGGTTAGGAGGGACAATACTCATCTATTTAGGTATGTCTCCCCTTCCATAATCACTTTTGGGGAAACCTTACTTGCTAAAGCTATACCTGAAGACTTTCCTTACGATATCTGTTTTAGGTGAGGCTGTTTTAAAATATTACATTTTCAAAATAAATATTTACTAATAAAATTTTGAATTCAGGGTTAGTGGCCATGTTCTCTCTGGTGTCTTTTTCACAAAGTATGACACAAGTCAACACAGGACACAATCCTTGGAGGCATAATGCCGGAATGAAAACCGGAGTTCTGCCATTGTCTACAGATGTGATCAAGTTACTGAATATCTCTGCAGTAGAAGAAAACAAAGGGTTAATAACAGTACTTATAGAGTAGCTGCGTGTTAATCCATAGAAGCACCTGGAACAATGCAGGACACATTGTAAACTTGTGCATTTGAGCTATTCACTCTATAACTGAGTTCCAGCAGTGTCTTTAATAATTTGTACTTATCTATTGCTTCGTATTAAACTGCCACAATTTCACAGCCTGAAACAACTTCCATTGATTATCTTATGGTTTCTGCAGTCAGGAATCTGGGCATTGAAAAACTGTGTCCTTGGTTTCAGAGTCTCTCATGAGGCTATAGTCAAAGTAAATAACAAGCCTTGATTCTCTATTTCTAAAGATTGCCTGGGGAAGAATTTTCTTCCAAGCTCACATCATTATCTGGCAAGATTAAGTTTTCTGTGGTCTGTGAAACCACAGGCCTCTGTCCGGCTATAGGTTGGAGGCCTCTGCAAGATCCATGACCCTGTGGCCTCCACAATGTGCCAACTTGCTTCATCAAAGCCAGTAAACTAAAAAGTGTGTTAAAAAGTCAGAGTACTGGGCTGGGGATTTAGCTCAGTGGCATAAGCGCCTGCCTTCCAAGCAAGTGGTCGTGAGTTTGATCCCTGCTACCAATTAAAAAAAAAAGTCAGGGTACTACCTCTTGAAACCTAAGCACAAAAAGGCATGATATCACCTGTGCTATATTCTATTAGAAGTAAGCAGCTAAACTAGCTCATACTACTTGGATGCAGGAATCACCAGAGGTCATTTTAAAGATCATCTACCGCAGTGACTTAAAAAGGAAATGTAATACAGCAGAGATGTTTAAGAATGTTGATTTTTCAATCAACTTACCCAGGCTTAAGTGCTAAGTGACTGTGAGCAAGTAACTTAAACTTTCTAAATTTCTTTATCTCTAATGTGAAGTAATAATGATACTTGGAAGATATTTCAGGAAGGATTAAACGTGAATTTCTATCTTGCTTTGAAATTAATGAATTCTTAATAAATGTTAGTTTATGTTATTCCACAATTAATGGAATAGAAGCATAGTTTACTCAGCTAGTATACTCCATACATTATTGCTAAATAGGTGATTGGATGGGTTTGAGAAAAATTAATATAAACAAAAGACCATCATAAAATTGTTATTTTCCCTTAATCATGATAATTTGAAAATTGTTACTTTTGTATAGACTCTTGGCTAGATTTTGGTGGTTCAAATATGTTTCCCCTCAGTCACACGGTCCAGTGGGGGAGAAAAATTCATGAAAATCAAGTAAGGGCAGTGCATGTGAGGAAATGGCGCTAGAGCACAGGAAAGTAGACTGGGGTGATCTGCTAAGGGGTAGGGTGAAAGAGATAGCTGGACAAGACTTTTGAAAATGGAAAGTTGCATTTTTGTTTGCCTTTTTTGTGGCTCCCTCCATTGTTACTTCCAGCATTAAGTGAGGTTTTGTAATCTAGGGCCATTTTTTTTTCATTTTTTTATTTTAAAGAGAATAAAACAAAACAGAACAAAACAAAGCAGATGAGAACAAAACAATGCAAACAACGCAGGATTTCAAAACAAGACAACAGGAAATCAACAGTGGCTACCATACTGTCTCTTGCTTTCTTCGAAATAGTTGTCCTTACCTTCACACACAATGAATTAAAACAAAACAAAATAGTATAAAACCAATCAAAACCCGACAGTATGCTGGGGATTTAGCTCAGCAGCACAAGTGCCTGCCTGGCAAGTCTGAGATTGTGAGTTGGATCCCTGGTAACAAAAAACAAAACAAAACAAAACAAAAAAACAGAAAAAAGTAAAAGAAACAAGTACATGCTCAAAAACAGACAAGAGGAAAATCAACAATGGCTACCATAATGTCTCTTGTTCTCTTCAAAATAGCTGTCCATACCCTCACACATATTGAAATCAAATAAAAGAAAACAGGCTAAAACCAATCAAAGCAAAGAATAAAATCATTATTGGATTTCATTTAGGCATTTTCACCTTTTGGGTAAATTTCTGGTCTTTCTATTCCAACAGTCACAACTTTCTGCAGTGTGTGTTTCAGGGTTCTACTGTGTGGTTGATGTTTGTCCAATTGCTGGGTACCACCATGAAGAGGAGATCCAGTCTCCTGAATTCCTCCTACTGTGCCTGTTGGGTGAGTCCTATATTCTTGCTGGGCTAACTAGCCCAGAAGTATTGATGTAGGGCAGCTCTTAGTTCCTGCTGTTGTTATATCTTCAGGTTGTGGCTGGTCACCAGGTCTCCCAGGTTATAGTATTTTTTGTCAGCTGAGGCCCCACTGTGTCACTGGGGGTCTCACAAGTTCTTTTAATTTCCTTTAAATTTGGGCAGGGCAATATTGGCACACTCCTCAACCTGTCTGATGTTCTCTGTGTGGGAGGAGGAGGTTACCTACTCTCTTGCCAGTGTAAGCCAAGGTCTTACACTTGGATGGAGTTTCACTTCCGCTCCTATTTACCCACTGTAGACCTCTATTTTGGGGGGCAAATTCACCACACTGACTGGAGCCTGATGAAGTCTTCTGTTTGGGTGAGGGGTTCCTAAGGCTCTCATCGAGCCAGCATGGTAGTCCACTGCAGTCCAATGTTCCCGGTGGAAGGGCGGGTCAGCAGCTGTGGTCCCAGGCAACTCAGGCCTGTGGCAGACTTCCTAGATGTTCTTGGAGGAGGGGCAGGCCTAGCAGTGGCAGACCCTGGCACCTCAGGCCCTCCAACACTGGTCCCCGCAATGTTCCCTGGGGGTGAAGTGTGGGCCTAGCTCTCCTGAGCATCCCCGGCTCCCAGCTGCCAGTCCTGTGATGTTCCCAGTCCAGAACAGGCCCTGCTCTCAGCTGCCAGGCGGCAATGTTCCCTGGGGGCAAAGGGCGGGCCTACCTCTCCTGAGCAGCCCAAAAACAAGATGATAGAAAATTAGCAATGGCTACTATGTGTTTTATTTGTTGTTCTGAGTAGCTGTTCATACCATCACATGTAATAAAATCAATTCTTGTAAACTCTTTAGAAGATCTAGGCATATATAAGCCTATACATACATGTGCATGCAGAGGGAAAAACAAAACAACAAAATACAAGAGAAACAAGAAGTAAAAGAGACAAATAAATAACAAAAAGAGCCCAAGAGAATAACAACATAGACTTTCAAAACAAGGTGGTAGGAACATAAATAAGGTTGTTAGCCAACCTCTTTAATAGGGGATGGAGATACCGAAGTTGAAGACAGAGGTCTTATCCTTATGTAAGGCCATTTTATTATTATTATTATTATTATTATTATTCTGAACCGAACTCACGACCTCGCGCTTGCCAGGCAGGCACTTGTGCTGCTGAGCTAAATGCCCGACCCTGGGCCATAGTATTTTTAACTAATTACCTTTTGTTATCTATAAACACCTATAGTTGAAACACTTAACTAAAAGCTAGGATGTTAGAACCACGTACTGTACCGGAATTGCACTTGGGCTATTTCCTAGTTTAAGTATTATCTCACCACATATGCGTACACTGCCTGAATAGTGGTAATATTCATTTAAGTAGTGAGGTTAGACTAACAGTGTGTAATGATTTACAGTTTAGGAACCACATTTTATATATATTAAACATAAAACTTAATTATTTTTCAAACATGTAGAAAAGTGTAGAAAATAATAAAAGGGTTAACTATAATCACATCATTCAGTTAATAAGATGTTTGTTTTGTCTTGCCTCTTCTATGAAACAATGTATCCTAAGTATAGCAAAATCCTACACACCATGACTTCTTCAGCTAGATTGCTTTTTGGGTAAACACTGTCTTGCAGGTGCCATTCATCCTTTTTGTGCATATTTTTTTATTTCTATGACATGAATACAAAAAATATGTTAGAATGTAGCTCAGTGGTAGAGTGCTGCCAAAAATGAATGAGACTCGGGATTTGATCCCTAGCACAGCCCGTCGCACGCACACACACGTAAACTGAATTTAACAATGTATTAAAAGTATTATAGCCAGATGCTGCCACTGGAAGACCCCCTTCTTGCGAGCAGCTAGTGTGGGTAGAGAGCCAGCAGATCTGCCTCCGCCTGCCAGCCCCCAGCACCAAAAGGCTCCTTCCTGTGGCAGCCAACACGGACAGAGAGAGCTGGAGAGATCTGCCTCTGCCTGCTGGATGCTGCCACCAGAAGGCTCCTTCCTGTGGGCAGCCAGCAGGAGCAGGCACACACAGCCAAGTAAGCCCTGTGCACCTGTAGGTAGAGGCCCTTGGTTCCCTCAGGCAGCCATCACCCACCAAGAGACTCCGACAAATACACCCCTGTGTATCTGCCACCATTGCTGCAGTCTCAGTGTAGACACACAGAAGAGAAGCAGCCTCACCTCCACACACCCCTGATCACTGGGGAAGCCCCAGTGTAGCTGCACATGTCTGGAGAAGCCTGACCCACATCCTGCTACCTCCTTATAAATCTGGGGTCACAGGAACCCAGATGCCTATCCCAGTCCCTTACCCCACAGAGGGGCAGCCAATGTGGGAAGTGCCTGGGACCCCATAAGCAGATTCTTGGGAGGAACCCAGGAAAATGTCAAAAGGAAGGAGCAAAAGGCAATCTCAGACCTCCAGCCCACACAGAACAAGTCTGGGAGATACAGTTATGGAAAAAAATGAAAGTAACACACCTTAAATCTCTGAGAGGATAGCAACTGAAGTAAGGAAACAACTTCATGAGACTGTAAAAGCAATTAAATCAGAAATAATGCCTCAGGTAAAAGAAAAAAATCACAAACAAACAAAGAATTGTTCAGCATGTCTAAAGAAGACATAGATAAAAAAGACAAGTATAGGAAAATGATGAACACCTTGAATGAATATAAAAAGGAATTACAATGCATGAAGTAGATGCAAAGAGATCCAGGAAATTAAAACTTCAATCAAAGGCTGGCAAAAACACTTGAAAGAGACTGCAGATAGACTTTCAAACCTTGAAGATAGGATTGTAGCTAGTGATTGTGAAAGTAAAGAACTCTTAAAAATAATAAGGAATAAATAAACAACAATTCAATGGCTTCAAGATGCCACAAAGAAGCATAATTTAAGAGTGACAGGTGTCAGTGAAGAAGCAGGGACCAACACAAATGAAATTAAAAGATTATTTACAAAAGTAATAGCAGAAAATGTCCCAAACATGGGAAATGTGTCTGGCATGCAGGTAAGTGAGGCATATAGAACTCCAGCTAGCCATAATCAAAGTAAATCTACACCCAGACATATAATAATCAAGATCCCAGAAATTCAGCATAATAACAGAATATTAAAAGCTGTTAGAAGAAACAGATTGCCTGTAAAGGAAAACCAACCAGAATCATAGCAGACTTATCAACGCAAACAATTAAGTCAAGAAGAGTTTGGAGTGAAGTGTTTCAAACCCTGAAAGAAAACAACTTCCAACCCACATTGATCTACCCTGCAAAAATATCGTTCAAAATTGATAGAAAAATAAGATACTTCCATGATAAAGATCAACTGAAGGAATTCATGACCACCAAACCAACCTTACAGAGAGTGCTAAAGGATATTGTAGTGTGAGAGATAAAGCTGACCGTGTTTCCAGGAACAGCAGCACAGGAGGATCACCAAACAAGACAGGCAATTGAATGAAGGGGATAAGTGGAGGGCCAACAATGGGAGAATAGCATGGCAGAGATGAGCCAATGTATTCTGGTTGTAACCATTCATGTAAATGGCCTCAGTTCAGCAACAAAAAGAAACACAGGGAGATTGGATCAAGAAACAAAATCCATCAATATACTGTATACAAGAAACACATTTAACTGGAAAGGAAATTCATAGACTGAAAATCAAAGAATAGAAAACAATTGTTGCATGTGACAGGAGACCAGAAAAAAAGCAAGAATAACTTGTCCATCAACAACAGAATGGATAAGAAAGATACGGTATTTTCATGCAGTGGAAAGCTACCCAGCTATAAAGTAGAATAATCTTGAGGCTCTTGTAGGTAAATGTATACAACTGCAGATCATGTTCACAGATGAAACAGTTTGAACTCATACAAGTGAACCATAGCATAGGAAAGAGAAGAAGTCAATGGGATCTAAAAACAAAATAGTTATTGTAAAAGTGATAGGGAAAGAAGTACCTGGGAGGGAAAGGTGGTAGCTACTGTTGATTTCTTACTGTATTGTCTTAAACTCTTGTACTGTTTTCACAGTTTTGTGAGATTTGGCTTTGTTCTGTCTTGTTTTGTTGGATTTTACTCTGTCTGATGAGGGGGCAGCTATTTTGAATACAATGGGATATATTACGGTAATATTGGTTTCCTATTTTATTGAAGTCTTATAATGATTTCATTCATTAGTTTAATTGGTTTTATTGGATTTTGTTATATGTTATGGTATGAATAGCTATTCTGAAGAAAATGAGACATTATAGTAGCCATTGCTTATTTCCTGTCATCTTGCTTTGAAGTTCTATCATGCTTTTGTTCTTCTGTTTTGATTGGTTTTATCCTGTTGTGTTTTATTTTATTTTATTATGTGTGATGGTATGGACAACTTTTTTGAGGAAAATGTGATATTATAGTAGCCATTGTTCATTTTCTATTATCTGGTTTTGAAGTCCTATAATGTTGAATGGTTTTATACTATTTTGTTATGTTTGCTCTTATTGTGTGTGAAGGTATGGGCAACTATTTCAAAGAAAACAAGAGACATTATAGTAGCCACTGTTGATGTCCTGTTGTCTTGTTGTGAAGTGCTCTGTTGCTTGCATTGTTCTGTTCTGGTTTGCTTTGTTCTGTTTTGTTTTCTTTTGTTTTATTCTCTTTAAAATAATAAAAAAATTTTTAAAAAGAATCAAAGAAGTCAAACTATCATTATTTCCTAAGGATATGATTCTGTACATAGGAAGCTCCCCTAAAAATTCACCAAAAGACTCCTAGAAATAATAAATAAATTCATCAAAGTACCAGAATACAAATAAGTGCATGAATAGCAATAATGTTCCTGTACCCCAACAGTGAACATACTGAGAAAGTCAAGAAAAGAAGACCATTCACAAGAGCTTTCGAACATGTTAGATATCAAAGTACTAATTTAACCAAGGATGTGACAGAACTCTACAATGAAAACTTTAGCACTGTGAATAGAAAGACTGAAAAGGATACCAGAAAAATGGAAAGACATCTATTCATGGCTAGGGCAGAATTAATGTTGCCAAAATGGCCACAATGTCAAATTTTATAGATTTTTAGATTTAATGGAACCTCAACCAAAATACCAACAGCATTCCTAACAAAATTATAAAAAGCAATCATAAAATGTATATGGAACCAGAAGAAACTCAGAATAGCAAAAGCAATCCTAGGCATAAAAAGAAAGCTGGAGGCATTATAATCCTAGATCTCCCATATTATCACCAACTTATATCGGGTCCTGACTTATATCCCCGATCTCCCAAATGAGTGTATGGCAGAGGCTTAAATAAAATGAGACAATTGGTGTGATTTTAGGGCTCCAGGAGGGTCAAAACCCTTTAGCTGAGCTTGAGACGCTGAGGGCTAAGACAAAGACTTCTCTGGACTGCCCACTTTTATTAGGTCCAACAATAAAGAGCAGGGAAATTGAGGAAAGCACAGGAAAAGAGCAGGACCTTGGGAGTCACTTCAAAGACTTCTCCAGGTAATAAATTATGCCAATTCAAGAGAAATATCTCCTGACATTTATGGTAGGATTAAGACTGCAGGAATGAAATTCCTTCAGCTGCTGTCTCCATTTACTTAATTAGTGGAGGAGCCAAGGTGTCTTCAGCTGTGGCCTTATCTTGCCCTTTGAGGTATCTCTGGCCTCACAGGTCACTACAGGCCTCAGCCAGGACCAGCGATTCATAGAGGTTCACTTACTATGAATCAGCTCCCGTTGCCAGGCAAGGGGCCGAGGCCCAGAACAGACTCACAGATAAACATAGAAATCCAATTAGTTAATTTTAAATCCTGCTCACAACCTCTTCATAGTGGTCTCCAACAAACTTATCCATCAACAGATGAGCAGAAAAAGAAATGGAATACTATCCTGTCATAAAAAGTATAAATTTGAATCATTTGGAAAAAAGTAGATGCACCATAAGGCTATAAGGCTTAGTGAAATAAAGTAGACATACAAACTATATTACAAAGCTGAAAGTGACAAACCAGCATCATGCTCACAAAAATGAACATGCAAATCAGTGGAACAGAAGAAAGGATGCCCCAAGAACATGCAGATATCTGGTCTTTGAAAAGGAGACAAAAAACTTGCTGAAGAAAAGCTAGCAAGTGGTGCTGGAAAAACTTGTTAACCATAGGCTCACATCTCTCATCATGCATTGAATAAAATAAAAATAAATCAAAGACCTAAATATTAAAGTGTAAACAGTGTGTCTTCTGGAAAATAAAATAGATGAAACTCTTGAAGACAGAGGCACAGGCAAGGACTTTCTGAACAGAACCCCAATTATATAAGAAATAACATCAACAATCAACAAATTGGATTATATTAAATTGAGGAGCTGCAAAGCAAAGGAAAATGCCTACACAGTGAAGAGATAGTTGACAAAATGAAAAAAAAATTTCTGTCAGCTACTTCTTGGACAGAGGACTAATATGTAGAATATATAAAGAACTCAAAAAAAGCTAGACCCCCCCAAATAAAAGATCCAATAAAATGAGAACTTGAAATGAACAGACACTTCTTAGAAGAAATATAAATGATCAATAAATACATGAAAAAATGTCCAACTTTTTGGCCATTATAGAAATGCAAATTAAAATAATACTGAGATTCCACCTTACTCTGTAAAAAATAGCTATCATCAAGAACTCAAAAAAGAACAAGTGCTAGTGAGGCTGAACAAAAAAAGAACCCTTCTATATTGTTAGAGTATAAACTCACAACCACTATGTAAATAAGTGTGAAAATTTCTCAAAAAAATAAAATTAGAAATTCTATTCAGCCCAGTTATTCCCCTTCTAGGTATGTTCCAAAAAGAGTTAAAGACATCATATTACAGCGATGCATGAATACTCATGTTTATACTAGCACAACTCATAATAGCTAAATCTTAGAAGCAGCCTATATATCCATCAACAGATGAATAGAAAAAGAAATGGAGTACTACTCTGCCATATAAAGAAGGATATATTTGAGTCATGTGTAGTCATTTGAAAATAGATGCATCATGAGATCATCATGCTTAGCAAAATAAGACACAAGCTTAAATATTGCAAGTTTGTCTTCTATAAGAAATCCAAAGTATAAATAATTTAAATAGTAAAGCAAAAAGGTAGATGACTGGATATAGGCAAAGGGGGGGTGTCTAGCAGAAGAAGGAAGGTTTATGGATTGAACTTTCCTGAGCAGTGGGCTGAGGCACACTGGGGCCCACCTGAGCCACAGCCAGGACAGTGGAGGGGTACCATGCCAGAACTGGGGGAGCAGAGTCCTAAAATGCAGGGCATTTGAGTGCTGAAGTCCTAAGGCAGTGATGATGAACCATTTAGAGCTTCCAATGGTAACAAATAGCCAGTGGTGGCACACGTGCCATAGGCTCACCACCACTGTCCTAAAGGCCGCCGCTCTGGAAATCATGCCCTCAGCACTGTCCCACACTGACCTGATGAGCAGGACCTGGCTTTCTCTTATCCAGATGAGTCTCCTCAGCCAACAGCCATTTGGACCCAGCCTCAGTACTCTCTTCCAAGAATCCTTTTTATCCTTTACATGGCCACACTGAGCACTTCCTAAATCTTTCCATTCTGCCTTCCTTTTAATTATAATTTCCACTTTCAAATCATTTCTCTGTTCTTGTTTTACTGTAAGTGATCAAAAGAAGCCATGAAGTGCCTTGAATACTTTGCGGCTTAGACATTTCTTTTGCCAGGTATCTGAGTTCCTTGCTCTTAGCTTCTGCTTTCTGCAAAGTCCATGGGCCCAGGCAGAATTCTGACAAGTCCTTTGCTGCTGTGTAAGAAGGACGGCATTTCCTCCTCTTTCCAGGGCCTTCTCCCTCATGCCTGTGCGAAACCTCATCAGAATGGCCTTTCTTGCCCATTTTTGAATTCTACCAACACTTTGACCATGACTGCTTGAGTACAGTCACACATCAGCTGACGACAGTTACACACGTAGAGAAGTACACCATCAGGCCATGTTACCATGTGACCACCGCAGAGGACACACACACAAACCTACAAGGCAAAGTCAGTCCTCCGGGGACCTCTTGGGGAAGCCTCCTGACTGGTTGGGTGTGTCGAGACTTGGTAAACACGAGATGTGAGGCTGCTACCAGCTCAACACAGCAGCTTGTGTCACAGTAAGCACTTTTTTAATAAATAGAAGTAAGCTGGGAAATGCCAACATATAGCATAATAGGGACATAAAACAGTAACCAAATCATGTATTGCCGTTTTCTAGTACTAGGTAATAATGTGACTCACAGTGAAGTAGTTCTGTCAACCCTAGCAATGCCACAAACACATGAGTGGCATGTTCTGCTACAGCCTATGGCAGCCGCATCAGCCAGGGAGGTGAATTTTTAGCTCCATTGTAACACGGGGCACTCTCTTCATCAGCCTAGTCCATCACTGACTAAAACACCATTATGTGGTGCATGACTCTA
>PVJX010030424.1:0-22044 GCA_004027295.1 Dolichotis patagonum
ATGGAATAAAATCAAACAAAACAGAATAAAACCCACCTCAACCAAACAATTAGATTTATAGAGGACTTCAAAACAAGATAATAGAGAATTAACAATGGATACCACCTTTAGGAGATTCCCCCTAGATGCAACATTGCATAATGTTATTCTCAGTATAGATGATCAGACTTCTGGCTTTAGACCTGCAAAGGCAGTGAAACACTAAACACCACAAGTATTAAATTGTATTTTACCTCTATAGCTATCATCACAGCCTGTGTTTCTCCAGATCAGCTGGTCTCTTATGGCGAAGATGGGGATTTGAGCAGAGTTGGTTCTTCTTACTTCACAGCCTGTGCACCAGAAGGGGCTGACATCTGGCCCTACCTCCAGCAGCCCGCATGTGGTGACGATTCCCAGGGAGGGCTTGCTTCTTGGTGACTTCTTTGTCTCTTCCCTCACAGTCAGTCTTGGCACTGACTCCTGGGAAAAGGCTTTTAATACACCCTTCCCATCTTCCAGCACTCTCTGGCTTCTTGAAAATCCTCAGCAACACCCACCACTGACCTCGGCTCTTCTACAAATGCCCTGGGTGCCCAGACAAGCAAGGCTTCTTGAAGAGGGACCTTAGGAAGAAGCAACAGCAAGCTTAATTCTTCTATATGCTGGGCACTCATGTCCTGCTGGCCTCCCTCACCATGGTCTGCAGCTCATCCTTCTGTATGTTCTTTCTTATGGAGAAAGAACTCTCAAAATCTCTTCCTAGAGCCCTCCCAGCCAGGGCTGATTATTCTATTGTGATTGCTCTATTGTTTCCTTTCTCATTCTGGCAGGCCTGGCGGCTTTACTGGCTGATAAAAACAGGGACAAGAGAATAGAAGTATTCAAAGTGAGCAAGCTTGATTTAACTGTTTGAATAATTGAGTCATAAATGTTGGCAGGCAGGTGCTCCATGAGAGGCAGGCCAGGGCAGGATAAATTAATCTGCTTGAGCTTCCACTTTGTCCTAAGCAGCCAGGCTGAGCCAGGGGGCTCTGACTCAGGCCTTACCAAGGGCTCTTGGGCCACCTGTGGGACTACAAGTGACCAGCCCTCATTCCGTGGTGCTGGTCTGGTTTCCCACAGACAGAATGTGTAGTGACCTGGGGATGATATATCAATCAGATCCCTGCTGAATGTCTGGGAAATTGCAATCTTTTGTTTTTTAATTTTAAAGAGGGTAAAATTAAACACAAAACAGAACACAAGAAAGCAATGTAAGAGACATAAATTTCAAAGCAAGACAATTAGAGATCTTCACTATCTATCATATTGTCTCTTGTTTTCTTCCAAATGGTTGTCCATATCTTCACATACAGAGAACTCACATGAAACAACATAGTAGAGAACTGATCTGAACAGGATGAGAAAGGCATTTTAGGTCTTCAAGACCAGACAAGAAAGAAGCCAACAATCCTGCAGGGCAGGAGGGAAGAGCTAAGGGTAAAATTCTGGTTGGGCAGAAGGAGAAGGAGGGCTTCAAAAGAGAGAGCCTTTGCCAGTGCGCAGGGACCTTCTAGGCAGTATTAAGTACTTGAATTGGGAAGGAAAGTCACAGGTTTGAGCTAAAAGAGTAAGAGAGCAAAATTTTTTTTTTTCAGGAATGGCTTTACAGACTAAAGTGGAGAGAATTAGGACATTACAAACCAGGCAAGTCAGGAGAGTGGGATGGTAGGAAAAATTCATTGGATTTGTGTTGTTTTAGCATTGCTAACAGATCAGATATGGGTGTAAGAGAAGAGAGAAAGCCATGCAACCCGAAAGGTCTGGGCTAAATTCAGCAGTGCTCTCTGATGACTCAAGAAGCCGGGACTGCATCCTTGCAAGTTGGTGCATGACAAGGACGCCTTGCTTCCTGTAAGAGATGAGAATCAGAGTGTGTTTTGGAAACTATAGCAAATGAAGAAATGAAGAAAAAGTGATAGGACTCTCAGTAGTAAGGAGACAAAGCTGGGAATTCAAAGCAGGACAAGCTAACACAAGGCACTCATTGTAATAGAGAGAGAGAGAGAGATTCCTTTGAAACAGGAAACACCTGGTGCTAAGCAGGGTGTGGAGCAGCTGCAACACTGGGAGTTACTGGTAAGAATGCAAAAGGGTCCTGGATCGTCAGGACAGTGTGGGCTGCATCAAGATTGACAAATAGGACAAATGGACAGAAGAGAAAGCGCAGAGATAGCCTCGTACCATGTGTGGTTGTCCTGGTGTAAATATGATGTGACCCACACAGACCTGTGTCTTGAGAGCTTCATGCCCCATGCAGCAATGTTCAGAGATGTGATTGGGTTGCGGAGGCTTTAACTTCATCAGTGTTAATCTCCATCAACTCATTGGCCTGCTAATGACGATTATTGGATAGCATGGAAGCAGGAGGTGGGTCCAGTTGAAGGGAGTGAGTCATGGGCAGGACTTTGGGGGTTGTATCAGGACCGAGTCTCTTCTTCTTTGGCTCTTTTCTTCTCTCTGCTGCCCTCCTCCATCAGGCGTGTAGCTTTCCTCCATCATCACACTCTTCCACCATGATGTTGCTGTCTCCACACACATTTAAGCAATTAGGCAGCTGATCATGGACTGAACCCGCTGAACCCGTGAGCCAAGAGAACTCTTTCCTCCTTTAAATTACGTTTCACAAGTATTTTGTCACAGTGACAAAGGTTAACAGAGTGGTCAAATGATTTTTACTCAAGACACAAATGGTTCTAAAACAGTTGACTACTCCTATGTGAAATAAATGACCCAGAATCCAGCCTTTGTCCTGGACAGAATAGTTAATCTATATTTAAAGTCTTAAACTGTTAATCATCTAGGGAAAATTGAAAAGTGTGTAATTTTGGGTTAGGTAAAGGGTTTTTTTTTTTTTTTTTTGGTATACCTTTGAAAGCATAATCATGAATTGAAGAACTGGTAAATTTGACTTCATCAAAGTCAAAAATCTCTGCTCATTGAAAAACAATATGAATATTCTTAGCATACTCTGCTAATATGAAAAGAACCACACATCTGAGAGGGACTGAAAGCCAGAATACACAGTTATCCCTTGTTATTTTTTGACAGTTGGTTCCAGGACCTTGTCAAAGAAACCAAAACCCATGAGTGCTGAAGCCTTTCATACAAAATGGTGTGTTGTTTCCAGGTTAAACAAAGAGGAAACCCAATGATGCATTGTGTTTGCAAACATCCAAAGCATATCCTCCTATGAACTCTAAGTCATCTCCGAATTTATTATAACACCTAATATAAGGTAAGTGTTATGAAAATAGCTGTGCTGTTTAGAGAGTAATGACAAATGTGCATGTTTGGAACAGATATTTTTTCCAAAATATATTTGATCTACAGTGGATTGATCCAAGGTTATGGGACCTATGGAACCTGCAGCCAACTATAGAAAGAATTTTGAAACTCAAGACTCAAAAACCAGAAAGTAGATCAAAGACTTAATGAAATATACACAGATATTCCTATAGCACAAAGAAAGATACCAGTATCAATCAGAAAATATGAATTAAAATAATATACATTGGTCTTTTCTTTTTCTTTTTCTTTTTTTTGTACTGGGGATCGAACTCACGCCATGTGCTTGCAAGGCAGGTGCTTATGCCACTGAACTAAAGCCCCACCCAGGTCTTTTCTTTTTTCACATACATGAAATTAAAATATGTGGCCTTCTATGGTTGCTTTCACACAGTGTAAAGTTCCAGGGCACATCCTGATCTGTCCTGTGCTCCTTTGTGTTGCTTAGTAATATTCCACTGTGGTTTATAGAACATAGTTTGTTTATTCATCAATTGTTCAGTATTTGGGTTGTTTCCCTTTATTTGGATATTATGAATAATGCTTCTATTGACATTCACACATGCAATATCTGTGGATTCTCTGCACATGCCTATGAGTAGAATTAAGGTAGCCTATGGTAGCTTTATGTTTTGTATTTTGAGAAGGGATATTGTTATTTTCATAAAGAAGAAAGATAGCAATTGTAATAGCACAAACCAAGAAAAATGCCAAGTGTTCATCAACAGATGAATGGATGGGTAAACAAGTTGTTCTATGTCTACATTCTGTATCTGTAATACTTTCAATCCACTACCAGCTTAGCCATTAATTCCCATGTGATAACTAATACACTAATGTCCATATTACTCTGCAGTGAGAATGCTGAACTATTCGTACCTGCAATAGCAACAAAGAAAGAGTGTTAAGTGTGGCTGTATTTATCTCAGGTCACAGCTACTCCAGAGGCAGAGATGAAAGGATCACTTGTTCCCAGGAATTTGAGGCAGGGCTTAGCCACATAACAAGAGCTCATCTTGAAAAGCAAAAATATAGGAAAACTTTTTAAACTCAGAAGACTTCCCATAGGTATTATCTGTGCTTCATAGGTGATGACCTGTTAGATATCCACCAGCGTGGTGAGAGCCAGGAAAGGAGTGCGGACACAACTGGTAACTGTCCTAGTGCTAAAAACTAAACAGAGAATCTATTCCTTTCTCCAGTGAAGGAGGACGAGGAAGTAGAGAAAGAGAAGGAAGGGGAGGAGTAAGAGGAGGAGAAATTTTGGGCCGAAAGTATCGGGATCACTCCACATGCCTGAATGAGAGCCCGATGTGTCCTGAGAGCCCAAAAGCTTGCACCTATGTTTTCCCTGACCATTTGCCATTGCAATAGCAAAAATCGTCCAAATGGCAGAGGACTTGGAAAGCAAAAGTGCCTCTTCTAGCCAGCGGCCATCATTGTATTCCGTCACTTGGTAATAAAAGATGACTCATTTTGGTATGATGGTCTCTCTGAAACCTACGATGTTACACCAGAGCAGAGTGTTCTGGTAGAGAAGAAATATTTCCCATAGTGATTCCATTGGAGGTGAGCTGAAGGCCAAAGCCCGTAACAACCCCTAAGGAGGATCATCACCCACACTGGGGGTGGGACAGAGAGAGATGGTCTCAGTTGGCCTCCATAGGTCATCATCTAGGGGACAGGGGAGCACCCTAAAGGATGTGAGGCAGTCCTGACATGGGGCCCATGATTTCTGAGAGGACGAGAAAGTGGCCAGAGCTCCGACTGAGGAGTGGCTCACCCGTGGAAGGCGGATGGGATCCGTGTTGGATGTTGGCTGGCAATGGCAAAGGCAGAGATGAAAGAGACAGGAAGAGGGGCTCATTGGTGGGGGACTGTAACTGGGGTAGCCCCCAGCAGCTGCACGCCCCAACTCATCCTAGTCACAGCACCAAAATGTTAGGATTTTTGGTGCAGTTAAGAGATACATACACAGATAAGAAAAAGTCTCTATTGCAAGTGAAAGAGATAGCAAGGACCCTCAGAAAAGGAGAGATTGGGAATGGTTCTTATGGAGTTGGGCTGGGGCTGGAGCACTTGGGTGGTTGTGCAGTTGGGATTGGAGAGGGCTTGATGCAGGAATGAAAAGGGAACAGGGAAAGGGAATAGTTTATTTTTCAAACTAGAAGAAGGCAGAAGTTACTTTCGGAGAGATATGCTGCTGTTTTCAGCACTGGGTGCCTTGTGGCCAGATGCCATCTTAGAGATAGTTAAACTCCAGGCTGGCAGAACCCTTGATGGACTTTGTATCCAGCTATAGTACTGAATTTGCTTATTAAATCTACAAGTCTGTTGGTGGAGTTTTTGGGGTCTTCTATGTAGAGTATCATGTTATCTGTGACTCATGATAATTTATCTTCTTCCTTTCTATCTTTATTCCTTTTATTTGTCTCTCTTGTCTAATTCTTCTGGCTTGTGCTTCTGGAATGATATTGAATAGGAGTGATGAGAGTGGATATTCTTGTCTTGTTCCTGATTTTAGAGAGACAGCTTTCTGTATTTGTCCATTAAGGATGATGTTGGCTGTTGGATCATCATAGATGGCTTTTATCAGATTGACATAAAGATAATCTATGCTGATTTTCTATAGGGTTTTGATAATGAATTAGTGTTGGCCTTTATCACAATCTTTCTCTGCATCTATTGAGGTGGTCATGTGATTTTTTTTCCTTTGGCTCTGTAGATGTGGTGTATTACCTTTATTGGGTTACACAGGTTGAACCATTCCTGTATTCCTGGGATGAATCTCACTTGGTCATGGGGTATAACCTTGATGATTTGCTGCATTCTGTTTGCTGAGATTTTATTGAAGATTTTTGCGTCTATGTTCATTAGGGTAATTGGTCTATAGTTCTCTTTTTTTGGTTGGTCTTTCTCTGGTTTTGGTATCAGTGTAATACTTGTCTCCAGGAATGGGTTAGGGAGTACTGCTTCCTTTCCAATTTCATTCAACAGTTTGAACAACACTGGCATTAAATCTTCTCTAAATGTCTTATACAATTCAGCAGTGAATCCATCAGGACCTAGGCTTTTCTTTGGTGGCAGTTTTATTTCTCACAGTGACAAATATAGATTCAATCAAGCAATGAACAAATCACATTAAAAAGTAGTTGCATGTAATAAAACCTGTTTTTCAGAGTTGCGTATTTTCACCAAAGAAACTTGAGAACAAGAAAAGTTGTTCTTCCTTAGAAATTATGCATTAAATTTTCCTATCCAACCTCTTTTGCTAAATCAATTCATACAATTAGTGCATTCATTCATTTCCAAATTAGTTAGTGTTTTAAGAGGCGTTGTCCATCAGTAACTTAAGATAATCAGTCATAGAGGAGAGCAGTTTTGCTTTGACTCATTTAGCTTTCACTGTTAGACTGCTTTTTTTCTTGAAGAAAGAAAGAAAAATAATAAACATAATAGTGATACCGAGCTTCATAACAGGATAGTTGGGCCATTACAATAGTTGATACATTGTGTATTGTCTTTGTAGTTGTCAGTTGCTGGTGGGGTTTTAGTTGTATTTTCAACTTTATTGATTAATGTTGGGCTATTCAGAATTTCTATATCTTCTTGATTCAACTTTGATAATTCATACATATCTAGGAATCTGTCCACTTTTTCTGTATTTTTCAACCTAAGACAGTAAAGATTTTCAAAGTAAGTATTACTGACCTTCTGAATTTCCACAGGATCTGTAGTGATTTCACCCTTTTCATATCTTATTTCCTTTTTTGATAAAGTTGGCTAAAGGTTTATTATTTTCATTTGTTCTTTCAAAGAACCAAAGTTTGGCCATGCACAGACTGTGGAGGGAGAGAACCTGGCCTTGCAAGGAGGTGATCCCTTCCTGGAAACCAGCACCATGTGCCAGCCGCTGCCAGAGTGGAGAAAGCCACACCCAAGCCTCTCTGTGAGTCAATGTCATTCGTAGACTATGGATCGAGAACCAGGCCTCACCAGGAAGTGATTCATGCCTGGAAGCCAAATCATTTTCATCATTTTCTTGGGTCGGGTTTTAGGTCTTTTTGTTTGTTTGTTTCTTTGATTGTTAAATCTGATGGCATGAGCATCTACTTGAAAGATAGCAAGATATATCATGGTAGCCACTTTAGACTTACTATCGGTTTATTTTGAAGTCCTTTACTGCATTAATTGTTTTATTTTTATTATTTCTTCCCTATTCTGTTCTGTTCTGTTCAATTTTTATTATGTCTGAAGGTATCTGCAGCTATTTTGAAGACAACAAAAGGCATTATGGTAACTATAGCTGATTTTGCAAGGTTTTGAAGTCCTGTATTACTTATACTGGTTTTTTTATTGGTTTTACTCTCTTTTATTTTCCTTGGCTCTATCCTGTTTAAAATAAAAAAATAAAAGAAATGAAACAAAAAGCTTAAAAAAAGAACCAAACTTTGATTCATTAATTCTTTGTACCAGTAGTATCAAGCACAGTTTAGAAACTGACAAGCTGGGATAGCGGTAATTTATTACCTTTAACCATAGAAGCAAAATCTCCACTTATCCAACAGAACCAATCCAAAATTGGGAGCTTGAATGCAAAGTGTTTCCTCTGGAGCCTAGGCAACCTAATGAGACCCTTCAAAAAATGGAACAAGAAAAGGAAAAACAAGAGCAAAAAGTGAGGATGAGCATGAAGTAAATGGCAGAGTACATACCTAGCATATGCATGCCCCTGAGCTCAGTCCCCACTACCAAAACAAAACAAAAAAGACAATGGCATAATTAACCAATTTCATATGTATACACACACACACACACACACACACACACCCATGTATAATATATGTGTACAGAATACATAGATGAATTTCGAGATTTTAGCTTCCCATTCATAGATAATATTCTTTCTTCCTCTCTTCCTCTTCTTCCTTCTCCTCCCTCTTCTCCTCCTCTTTCATCATCTATTTCTTCCTTTTATAGTACTGGAAATTGAAGCCAGATTCTTTGCATGAAGGTACATCTTCAGGATTTTTTTATTTTCTATGTTCTTAGGTTTGCAAAGCAGCGCTAGAACTGTATAACCACGGCCTTAGGCACCCAGAGTGCTGGCGTTAAAGTTATGTTCTACAATACACAGGTTAGATAACATACTGTCTTAACAAAGTGCCTTTGCAACTACTGGAAAAATTACACACTGGTGCAAAAAAATGTGCACTGAACCCAAAGAATCACAGCAACACAGGTTATAGTTCTGGTTATGGAAATACATGAGGTATCAACAGCACAGAAAGCAGCACAGGTTCTGTTCCCACTGCAAGTTAGAGCACAAGGAAGTCTATGAGGGAAAGTTACACTGAGTGTTTCCCAAGAAAAACTTCCCTGCAGGGCTCCTGGTTCAGACACCCACTTCCTCTTTTCTCAGGCCACCCACATCCTATGTGTTCTGACCTGGATGTGTGTGTCATGTAAGATTGGAGGACAAGTGCCACAAGCAGTGGGGCATCTCTTGATAATGCCAGTCACTCTTTCTGATTCAAGGTGATCGTGGCAACAAGTGGGATCACATGAAATGCAGTCGAGTGCTTGTCTGATACTAATCTCTGTGGCCAGTGTGGTTCAGCTAGTGAGTCCAGGATGCCTTCCTGAGCCTCCCATAGCTAGGACAGAGCTAGAGATACACTGGACATGAACAGTGTGGCAGCCAGCACAACCCACTTTCCCTCTCCACTTGGAAAGGAGTTTCTCTGCACCTGCTTTGAAAGACACCTCCGCACCTGAACAGAGAAGGACAGGGGATTATGCTCCAGGGCCTGGGGTGTGTTTGTCAGGGCTGGAGGAGGAAGGTGATTGGTATAGGTCCAGGCTGAGGCTCCCATCCACCATGCTTCCTTTCAAGATGAGCCCAGACAAGGTTGAGGACAAGAGGCTCCTAGCAAGGAGGTAGCTTAATGCCACCACTGTGAGCTTCATCCTCAGACTACTCTTTGGCTATCAAATAATCTACTGCTTGTTGCAACAAGGAATATGAAAAACAGGTATATGGTTGCCCGCACCTGGGCCACTCACCACCACACTCTCTCTGTACACGTCCACACACCTGTACAATACCTCTACACCAACGCACACATCTGTAACACAACTGTACATACATTCACCTGCACACAAGTCTGTAAATACATGCTCAAGTATGGGCAAGCACCTGCACACACTTACATGTGCACATCTGTAGGGAGCTGATGAAACTGGGAATTCATCACATGTGCGGGGGCCATTGGAAAACAAAGGGCATCTAGGTGAGCCATGTGCACAAGCTGCTCCCGCTGAGAAAACACCAAGCCCCTAGACAATCCAAGCAGTGAGCTGCTAGGTAAAGTGCTGCCTCCTGACATTGTGTTGCTAAATGTATTTTAAAAATGCCACTACAATGAGGAGGCAGTTCCTTTCCTCCCATCCAGAGAGGAAGTCTCCCCCTGACCCCAGCCTTTGTCTCCTCTTTATCCCCATCCTCTTGTAGTCCTTCGCCCCAGGAACCTACAGAGCCGAATGCATCAAGGCATATGGAGCCTAATCAGCAATGCAGTGAGAGATAGAGGGCAAGGGGACCCTTTCCAAGGGTGCACAACTAGGGGGAGAAGTGCATTGGTAAAGTCAATATACATCACTGGAGTGAACTGACATTGACCGCATCAGGTATAAAGATTGGGGTGCTGAAAAAAGGAGATTCTCTAGGGTCACAGTTATAAATGGGATTTTGAGAATCAGACAAATAAACAAACAAACAAAAAATGAAGCAAACAAACAAACAAACAAAAAGTCAAAGCCAGGCAAATAGGTTTGAGAGAAGCCAAAGAGAGAAATAGGCTTGAGAGAATTCAAAGGAAAAATAAACTTATAAGAAACACAAAGAAAAGAACTGATATTAATTATATCAGTTGTTTAATTATGGGATGCACAAATTCTAAAGAATTACAAATGTATAATGAACTGGTTGTTGAATGCTTGATTCTTGTACTTACTTTTCTGCTTTGGATTTTGATTAGGAAGTATCTTAATTATTGTAAGATTGTTGGGACAGCCACAAGGGAATTGTTTCAGAACAATATGGAGGATGGAGATGGCAGAGTAACACAAACTCCAATTAAGTCTAAGCATTCTAATTTGCTCCATTAGATAAGGAAGGAGATATGGGAGGGGTGACTCTTCCCTGCAAGAGGACACCTTTGCTGTGAATTTCATTTTACAGCACCCAAATATTTTTAACTTAACCACAAGCAGCAATCCCCATCTTTTCAGTTTGGATAAGTTTTGCTGCATCACAGGCTGGAACTTTCAACTCTCAGGGAATATGCCATGACCCATACAGCTCTTGAGGTTCTTCTGGTGAAGGACCATGAGCAAATGAGCAAAGAAAGAAGAGACAAGGTTGGGGTCAGGTGGAGCTCTTATCCTCCTGAAGGGAGAGATGAAACAGCTCAACCACTGTAGCACGTTTATTTACATCCTCCCAAGAAGAATGTCAGTTTCAACCCTGCAGCCTAGCAACTTGTTTGCCTGTCTGGCCTGGGATGCTGGCTTTCTTGGTGCTAGAATAATCTGTATAATTGGCTCATTTTGAGCTCTCTGTGTTTTCAGGGTTGGCCTTGCTTTAGTCCCACACATGTGATCAATCTCCACTTTGAACAGCTCCCTACATATCCCTCTTTTTAGTTTTGTTGTAGTACAGGATGGGCGGTCAGTTAAAACTGAAGGAGCTGTGTTTGAAGAACTTTGTGGAAGACCTTTTTATTTTAAGTGCAGTTGAAGTGTTTCATGTCCCTGCATCCCACAATTGAAACCCTGTGCAGTCCATTAACCCATAGCTGTTGACAGCTATCAGTGTAGCTGGCAACTGTCAGGAGGTGGTACTGATTTGAGTTTCTTTTATAACATATTACTATAGCTTTGTCTTACACATTTCATGGTTACACTTTTCTGTTGGAGATTCTAGACCAAGTTAACATGAGACTTGCATTAAATCCAATCAACATTTCAGTTATCTATCAGTGTCAGTTAAGTCTCCTCTGGAATTACCTTGGAACCATGCATAGTACTTAGCTCTTTGGTCAGTGTCAGCCATTTGGATGAGTCACTGCCATTGCTTGACCAAGTTGCTTTCTGTGAAAGCTTGAGAGATCTTTTCTCCTGGTGACTCTCCTTAGGCACACCACATTGATGATAACTTGTCCTGTGAGGTCACAATCTTTTTGGTCAGAAGACCAGGAACTCACCAAGTATAGGATGGTGCAGCAGAGGATTTTTTATGTCCTGGGTTCTCATTGACCTCCAAGGACGAGGACCAAAATATTACCTATGCTCTTGGCCCATCTATTTCTCTAATTTTTGGTTTCTAATTTTTGGTCCATAAAAGAGGGATATGTAGGGAGCTGTGCAAAGTGGAGATTGATCACATGTGTGGGGCTAAAGCAAGGCCAACCCTGAAAACACACAGACCCATCTATTTCTCTAATTTTTGGTCTCTAAATAACCTCAGTTATTCAACATCCAGAAGAAAAGATTGATAACAGTAAAGTGTAGTAGAGGCAGTAAACTTAATATTATTATCCTATCCAAATACCAAACACCTTAGAACATAAAATAGAACCATTTTTTAAGAACCATGCATGGTTTAACATTTGAATACCTGTTGAATGTTAATAAACAGTTACATATTTTACACAGAAAATTAGAAAGCAAAACTATATACAACATTACAGCATGAAAATCATACTGACATTTTGTAGTACTTGAATTTTCATTTTTGACATAAGATATCGCCTTTTTGTTCAGTCACACCTATCTAATACAGAAAAGCATTTACCTAACTTGCTGACCTTTAGTAAGATGTACATCTCATAAGCTTTTGTTAAAGGCAGAGGTCTGAATCTGAAACAAACTTTTGCCACCATAAACAATCCCTGTTTTACACTTTTGAAGATATGCATAACTGGAAGCATGAGTACATGAATACACCATGAGATTAACAACAGTCTGTCATAGTCACATGAAAACCTTTAATGGGCATCTTTAAATCAAAAACCTTATTGTATTTCTTTTGACAGTGACCAATGTAAACATATTACAATAATATTTTTATAACTTTAGTTGGAGTGTCTCCATAAGACTATGGAGATCATGGGGGCCTCTGAGCAATGAACAAGAATTGGTTAAATGCTACCAGGCAGCTGCTTTCTTGTTCATTAATTGAAATTCTGTCCAATAATCTCCCTCCAACCTGTTTTGTATAATCATCTTAATAATTTTAATGACATAAAAAAATACAATCATAACATTTAACATACTATTCTGAACAAGGAGAGACTCTCAAATTATGATAAACAACAATATACATTACATTTATACAACCAATTTTAGCAACATTTTGATTAACTAGGAATCCAGGTAGAAGCATGTGTTTTTCTTTTTTAAATCTATGACCTGAGTTAAACTTTGACTACATGATCTAAAAATGTAAAAGAGGAGAAAAAATTGTGGACCTAAAATAAAAAAGAACAACTGTTTACAGAATGAACAAATGGAAAAACACGGACAGATGATCTGTACAGATTCAAATGTAGAAGCAAGTACAGAGTTGTGAGTGTCTTCAAGAACTCTCTAAGTCCCTGGGGGCTATTTATAAACTTGTGTCATGCACCTTTGCTGAACTAGCTCACTTCTTACATCTTATGTTCTCAGGGTTGGAACATCTGTTCACCTCCAGCACCCCATGCCCTCAGGGCATTTCTTGGGCTCTCTGTGCCCTTGGGCACTCCTGGATGGTCACATGTGCTTCTGGTTCTGCATGTGTGAATGATCACTAGCTCAGAATGTCCGCTTAACAGACTGGACAAACAGACACACAGGCAGACTAACAAACATCTTGCAAAATCAGAGTGAACTCAAATATATTTTAGTCAAATTCAATTACGTTAACCTTTTACAATTGTAGAATTTGTAACTATAAACAGAATAGTCAGATTTGTGGTAGGTCAATTAGCAGAGCTCTCTTTTAAAAGAATTTGGAAAGGACAAAATCTTATCTATAATTAAGGTATTTTTTTGTCATAGGACTTAGCATACACTCCTATCATTGATTTAGACCTTTGATTCTATTTTTAGTTACCATCTTTTGGGCATCCTGGGTCAACTAAGGTTGATTCTAGTTTCATCCTTTTCTATCAGTTGTGGCATAGTCTCGGAGGCATCACTGTCACAGGACTGAGCATCTGCTTCTTGAGAGGGAGAATCAATTCCTTCTCTGGCCTTAGTTCCATGATACAGCCCGACAGCAAACTCTGGCTGCCAGATGGGCCATTCAGCATTCTCTGGAAAGACACCAGCACATCCTCAACATGAAATTAGCACTGAGCTGGGTCCCTTCCGTTGTTCAGTACGAAGATCTTTCAGAAGGACCTTTCATAGCTTCTTTCCTTTACCTGATTGAATTGTCTTCCTGCTGCTGTAGTTTCATCCTTAGTACAAGTTAAAAATTGTTACTAGTACATACTGCTCAAAGAAGTCTAGATAAAATTTCCCTTTTTTGTTTCCGTAATTAAATTTTGAGCAAGTTTAACAACTTCTATCCTGTATCCGGGTTAAATGGAATTGTTTGTGTAAGGCAGAAGCATTCTGATGGAAGGGGGTGTGGGAAAAAGAAGCCTGTTGAACAGTATCTGAGGGAATAACTGTTCATGGCAGTAGAAGATAGCAAAAGTAGCAAGAGCAAAAGAGGGGTGCAGAAGTCTTCTTTGCTTCCTTGCATTGCAAACAGGTTCCCCTGGCCCCCACAGGGTGGGTGTATCTTGTACACCATCTCTCTACCCTACTCCTTCCTACACAGTACAAGAATGTTTAGAAAGAACCCCAGCCCCCCACCAAGTCACTCAGCCAAGCTGCCAAACTTCTAGTTGCTGCAATGTATCAAGCATTCCCATCCACCATTGTCAACTTGGCAACCAGACACATTGCTTTAAACCAGTTTCTAGCTACAAAGGCATGCTTATTTGTAACATTTTACAACTTGACCATTTTAACCCAGATTTTACAATCCTTAAGAACCAATAATAAGTCTATCAACATCATATTATATTAGAACCCTAACATTACACCATTGCAAAAGGAAACAAGAAACATTTTTCCACCTTCCTTGTCTGGCCAAGTTCCAGGCTGGTGGAGCTCTCTTGTTCCCTCCCCTGCTTGGGAACCTCAAAAAGTACTAAGAAGAGCAGAAAGCAGGAGTTTTACCCCGTTATATAATCCTTTAAAGTCTGTAGAGGTCCAGATAGATTTGTATTGGTTTGTTTTTCCCTGGTCTTGCTTTAAGCTGTTTTCCCATTTCCTCCCAAGTATGTCTGTTTAGAATTTCTTCTTCTGGCAACAAACTCAAGAAATTTAGTAAGCTATGTAGTGTCAGTGAACTGAAAACTAAAATTGACTCAAGAAAGCAAAACAGACCTAAATAAATGTAGTGTTACATGAATCATGAATTTGAAGCAACAGCTTCAAATTCAAATGAAAAAAAGTGAGAATTTACCCTATTAGATATCAAGACTCACTGCAAAGCTATAGTGAGACAGTGACATGCTGGAGCCATCCTATAACCAATTCATGAAGGCCAAATGTTAAAATTTTAAAAGTTTTACAGGTTGATTGTTGTCATATTGGTTATTTGAAGTTGTCTTGGACTATTGGAGATTCAAAGTTTAGTAACCAGGTAGATATGCTGAAAACCCTCCAAGTACTCCCCCACCCATCTGGCTTCTTTAGCTTCAATTGCAAGGTAGATGGAGACTATGGCTCTACCACTCCCTTAGAGGCAGATGTTTTGACCTGTGATGCAGCAGAATTTCTCTGAGTTGAAAAGACAGAGGTACCTGTTTGTGGCTTAGGTAAGGTTATCAGTGTGGCTTTAGTTCACCACCTTTTTCCTGCTCGGGACTTGATTCTGAAATAGGGCCTTCAGTCTATTCCATTGTGATTGTCTCAAGAAGCTTAGAATCATTAAGATCTTGTCTAATGCAAATCCACCACAAAGATGTAAATACTAGAATCAAGCATACAACCAACAGTACCATATACATTTGTGATTCTTTTGAGTATGTTTGTCCCTTAGACAATGGATATAATCAATACATGTCCTTTTTATTCCTTTTTCCACCCCCCTGCGGAAGGTGTTTCTCACAATGCTGTTTATAACTGGCCCTAGAGAATAAGAGATTGTTTCAATGCCCCACTCTTTACACCTGATGAGGCCAATATCAGCACACTCCAGTGATGACTACTGACCTATACCAATGCACTTCTCCCCATAGCTGTGTGCAAATCAGAAGTGTTCCCTTGCCCTCAATCTCTTACCCTTTCCCTGTTTGGGTGCCATATGCTAGGGCCCATGTGACTGTCTCTGTTCCTGGGGTGAAGGACTGTAAGAAAAGAGAAAATAAAGAAGAGACAAAGCTGGGGTCAGGTGGAGCCCTTACTCTCCTGATGGGAGAGAAGAAACAGCTCAACCACTGTAGCACGTTTATTTACATCCTCCCAAGAAGAATGTCAGTTTCAACCCTGCAGCCTAGCAACTTGTTTGCCTGGCTGGCCTGGGTCTCTTGCTTTCTTGGTGCTGGAACAGCTTGTTTAATTGGCTTGTTTGGAGCCCTTTGACTTTTCAGGTTTGGTCTTGCTTTAGCCCCACACATGTGATCAATCTCCAGTTTCAGCTGCTCCCTACAGGAATAGAGCTGTTTTCTCTGTCTCCCTTGCAATTGGTGCTAAAAGAAGTCAGGTGGGTGGGGGGTACATGAAGAATTTTCAACACATCTGTTCTATTATTAAACTTTGAATTCCCAGTAACTAGTACAAATTATAATCACTCAGGTTGTCAATCCATAGCCTAAAGGGAAACAACAAAGCTACTTGTTTTCATTGGGAGTATGAGGGACATTTTGCTCTAAATTTCTCTGCTGCTGCATGTATGGGGGCAGCACAGCCATTATCTGTCCCTTCAGCAAAACTTTGAAAACTCTCTGTCCAAAGTGTAGACAACAATGTCATTGGGCCACTCAGTGGGGTTCAAAACCGATGTGGGAAGCCTACCTGTTCCAGAAAAAGACTTAGAGCAGGACCTGTTAACAGCCCTGCCAAAGTGCAGGGTGCTAAGGCTTGGACAGCTTCCCTGAGAGGGCACAGCCCTGCTTGACATGGCAGGCTCCTAGTGGGTGGAGGCAATGCAGTCCTGACTTGTGGTTTGCTGACTTTTGTTTATAGAAAGTCACAAAATACACTTTGACATAACCAATACGACAATAACCAACCTGTAAAGCTTCTAAAAATCCAATATTTGGCATTCACAAGCTGATAATAAGCTGAATCCAAAACACTGCTGTCTCACTATGGTTTTTTAATAATTCTTAATATCTGGTAGTATAAAATTTGAAACTCATTGTTTTTTCAAAATTGTTTACTTCAAGGATACTTGTTTCAAATTCACCATCAATATAACTCGACATTTATTTAGGTCTTTTGTGCTTTCTTAAGTCAGTTTTACTTTTTAATACACTGACACTATACATCTTCCTAAATTTCTTGAGTTTGTTTGTTTCCACAAGAAAAACTAAATTTACATACTTAGGAGGAAATTAAAAACAACTCAGAGCAAGGCTAGGAAGAAAACAGACCAACAGAAGTCTCTCTAGGCCACCCGGATGCCAGCGCCATGCCTGGGTTGCTGCCAGGTTGGGGAGAGCCAGACCCAAGCCTCCCTCTGTGAGTCAGCACCATTTGTGGACTGCAGAGGGAGAGAACTAGGCCCCAGGGAAGGAGATCCCCACCTGGAAACCATACCATTATCATTGGGTTTGTTTTCTTTGCGGGGGTGGGCTCTTGTTTTCTTTTTTTTTTTTTTAATGCTAATTCTGACAACATAGCAGATATTTGAAAGATAGCAAGATATGTTATGAGAGACATTATGTATCTGCTACTGGCTTGTTTTGATGTCCTTTATTGGATTCATTGTTTTGTTTTTACTGTTTCTATTCTATTGTGTTCTGTTTGATTTTTAGTATGTCCAAAGCTGGTATCTGCAGCTATTTCAAAGACAACAAAGGCATTGTGGTAGCTATTGTTGATTTCATAAGGCTTGGGCATCCTGTGTCACTTATTCTGTTTTATTTTGATTGATTTTATTGTTTTATTTACCTTGATTTTTTTCTTCTTTAAAAAAAAATCTGTCTGGATCTTTGAAGACTTTTGAAACATTAACTGGGAGAAACTGCGGCTTTCTGTTCGGCTCAGTACTTCTCACAGACCCCCACGCAAGGGAGGAAACCAAAGACTTCCATGGAGCCTGGGGATTGGCCCAGACAAGGGAGGTGGGAAAACAATGGTACTTCTTTCAGCTGCAAGGGTCAAATGTTATGCTTTTAACATAAGATAATGCTGACAGACATCCTACTGGTTCTTAAGGATAAAACTGTGTTATGATGTCCAAATTGTATAACGCTAAGAACAAGCATGTTTTTATAGCTGGAAGCAATGGGTCTGGTTACCAAATTGACAAGGGGTAGTTGGGAATGGTTGAAACATTGTGTCAACTTAAAGTTTAGGAGCTTGGCTGACTGACTCAGTGGAGAGGCTGAGGTCCTCACTTTGTAAACATCCTTATCCTGTGCAGGAGGAGGGCACAGAAACGGTGTGCACGGTGTGCAAGGTATGCACGCTGCACCCACCCAAGGGGGTAGCTTGCTTACAACATAGGACAAAAAAGGAGGTTTACACTTACCCTTTGCTCTTGCTGATTTTGCTTTCTTCCACTGGCATGAACTGTTACTCCTCAGATGCCATCGGACAGGCTTCTGTTTCCATTTCAAGAAAATAATTCTGCCTTCCATTTAAGCTGAGAACAGGTGTGACAAATTACTGCATAATACAGGCTACATATTGTTAAACTTGCACAAAATTCAATTATCAAAAAAGGGGGGATGTTACCCACAAAATTAGCACCTCATAACCGCATATACCACTACAAACTTTGAAAATGTAATAAAGATGGAACAACTATAGCAGTAAGACAACGCAATCAGATAAAGGTTAAAAAGAGCCTTTAAAAAGATCTTCATAGAAGCACCCAGTCCAGGGTTATTTTTTGTCTTTCCAAAGAATGCTGAATGAATTATCTATCTGGGTACAAGAACATGTTGTCCAGCTGCATTCCAGTCCCAAACCCAGAAAAGGAGTTTCATAACTGACGGACAATGATGGGGCTAGACCAGACCTGTAGCCAACTGAAGCAACTGACCCAAAATGCCCAGGAAATTGTAACCAAGAAGAAAAATCAAAAGCCTAAAGAGGTGATGAGAGGATATAGAGATAACCCACCTAAAAGTTACATGAATGAAGGGGACACAAAAGTCACTAGTAGTCTTAAGATCAAATACAAAAATACATGATAATTATAGATAAGATTTTGTCCTTTCCAAATTGTTTCATGAGACATCTCTGTTATTTGACCTATAAAAACATTTTCCCTAGTCTAGTTATAGTTACGAATTTTACAATTTTATAGTAAAAAGTTATTGTAATTCAGTTTGGCTAAAAAGATATTTGAGTGCACTCTTTTTGTAAGATGTTTGTCAGTCTGCCTGTGTATGTATTTCTCCAGTCTGTTAAGCTGTTGTTGGGAGTCACTGAGCTAGTGAGCATTCACACATGCAGAGCTGAAAGCACAAGTGCCTGCACGGGGTGCCCTAAAGTGATGGACCACCTGAGAAATGCCCTGAGGGCATGGGTGCTGGAGGTGAACAGCTGTCCCTTTTTATTTGAGCTGAATAATTTTTTTCCTTTCTTTTCTCTTGCATTTTAGATCATTTGATTAAAGCTTAATTTGGATTATAGATTTAAAAAGCATACTTCCGGGGCTGGGGATTTAGCTCAGTAGCATAAGCACCTGCCTTGCAAGCCCACCATCATGAGTTCGATCCCTGGTACTGATAAAAAAACTACCATGTTCAATGTTTGGATTGGTTCTACAAAAGTCATCAAAAACTATTAAGATAATTATACAAAAATGTCTTGCGTGGGGGGATTACTGGACTCCAATTGATGAATAAGAAAGCAGCTGCCCAGTAACATTAACCAGCTCTTGCTCACTGACTGGAGGGCCCCATGATCTCCATGGCCTTATGGGAGACACCGCAACTGAAGTTACAAAAATACATCATTGTGATTTATTTATAAAGGTATAAAACCTAATATTATAATTAAAGTATTATTGTAATATCTTATGTGATTGTAATATATTTGTCAAAAGAAATAATATAATAAGGTTTTGGATTTAAAGAGGCTGTGACACAAGGGTTTCATATGGCGATGACCAATGATTGTATTCATGCTTCCAGATATGCAGGTCTTCCAAAATGTAAAACAGGGGTTGTTTATAGTGACAGAATCTTGTTCCAGATTCTGACCTCTGCCTGTAACAAAAACTTATGAGATGTACATCCCACTAAAGGTCAAGCAATCAGCTAAAAACTTTGCTGTATTAGATAGAGATGACTGACTAAATGGGGATAATGTATGTCAAAATGGAAATTCAGATGTTACAAAATGTTATCATGATTCTCATGCTATATTGCTGTACATGCTTTTGATTTTTAATTTTCTATCTAAAATGTGTAACTATTAACATTCCACAAGTACTCAAATGTTAAAGCATCCATGGTTGTTAAAAATAATGGCTCTGTGTTATGCTTTAAGGTTCTTGATGTTTAGGTAAGTCAGTAATGTTATGCCTACTGCCAGTACTACACTGTACTGTTATCAATCTATTCTTCTGTATGTTCAAAAATTGAGAGTTGGAGATCAAAAACTAAAAAGATAGGTAGGTTAAAAGGGATAGCCAGTATTTTGGCCCAGACCTTTGAGGTCAATGAGAACCCGGGATATAAGAGAAGCTCTGCTATAATAGCCCATAATTCAGTGAGTCCCTGGTCTTCTGATCAAGAACATTATGAGACCACCGAGAAATGTGATCATTGGTGTGTGGTACACCTAAGGAGAGAAAATCTCTCAAGCTGTCATGGAAAGCCACTTAGTCAAGCAATGGCAGTGAGGCATTTAGATGACAGTGAGGCATTTAGACAGAAGTAGTAAGAGTTGCTGTGCATGGTTCCAAGGCAATCCCTGAGGAGACCCAACTGACCTTGACAGATAACAAAAGACTGATTGTATTTAATACAGGTCTCCCTTTCACCTGCTATTTAAAAACCCTACAGAAAAGTACAAATGTAAGAGGTGTAAACAATGTTATAGTAAATATTAACTATTTAAAAAAACTCAACTCAGTAACACCTTTTGACAACTACCAACTACACTAATAGCTGTCTATTCTTATGGATTATTGATTTGCATAGGATTTCAGTTGCAGAATGCAGGGATTTAAAGCCCTTGAACTGCACTTAAAATGAAAAGGGTTCAAGAAAGAAAAGGCTTCCTACAGAGTGCTCCAAATGCAGTTCCTCCAGCTTCAACTGACCACTCATTTAGTGCTACAACAAAACAAAAAAGAGGGGTATGTAGGGAGCTTTTAAAGCTGGAAATTGATCACACATGTTGGGACAGTTGGAAAACAAAGACTATCTGGTTGATCCATGTGAAGAAGGTGATCCAGTTCGGAAAACAGCAAGCACCTTGACAATGCAAGCAATGGCTTGCTAGGTAAAGGGGCATCACATAACACTGTGCTGCTAAATGCATAAATAAATGCCCCTAGAGTGAGGAGGCTGTTCCCTGCCATCCAGACAGGAAGAGCTCCACCTGACCCCAGCTTGTGTCCCTTCTTTACTTTTTCATCCACTCATGGTCCTTCACCCCAGAAAACTCAAGAGGTACATAGGTCGTGGTACACATGTGCATATCCACCACGCATGTCTACACGTTATACACACCATAGCTGAAGAACAGAGGAGACAGGACTGACCTGACCTAAATTCTGCTGAATTCAGTGCATGTGTGGGGTGCATGAGGTGCATGTAGCCAAGATGTGGGCCTATCTCTGCTATGCTTCTCCCCAAGCCCTTCCAGGAGAGCACTGGAGCAGAAGCAATGCTGGGGCCACAGCCAGATGCTTATCCTTTTAGACCTGCAATGTTCCTTAGTGAAACTGGACCCCTGGCAGTTAAGAACCTGGCACAGGAGGTGGAGATGATGAAGTGGTACCTGCAAGGACTTGGTGAACACAGCCTACAGATTCAAAACCTTCTGCCAGTGCATTCTGAGGAGAGTCCTACAATATCTGAGTCACTGGGTATACATTTGTGTAAAATTTAGCTGAATACTGTGGTGGGTGCCACTCTTGAAGGCTCCAAGAATGTTGGACACCCACAGTCGGAAAGTGTAAGTGACCTCTCAGGGATGCGCCTCAGGAATGAGGCAACCTGTCACACAGCCTGCAGATTGGGGCTCTGCTGGAGTAGGCAGCCCTAGGCCTATGTCACCTCTCTCACCTTCTCTACAGGCCAACATGTCACCAAACCCTTCCAAGAAAACCATGGCATTGCAGAGTATGCATCTTGTGAGTCTGGAAGCCTCACAGCCCATTCCATCTCTAGCCATCCTGTGCTGTCTGCTCTAAGTGCAGCAAGGTGAGTAAGTGTGTGGCCATGGGCAGGCAAGGGTGATGGTGCCATTGTTCTGTTGTTCCTTTGTTTTGTT
>PVJX010030425.1:0-22035 GCA_004027295.1 Dolichotis patagonum
AATATTTTATTGAGAATTTTTGCATCTATGTTCATCAGGGAGATTGGCCTATAGTTCTCTTTTTTAGTTGAGTCTTTCTCTGGTTTTGGTACTAGAGTGATATTTGCTTCGAGGAATGATTTAGGCAGAATTGCTTCCCTTTCTATTTCATTGAAGAGTTTCAGGAGTGTTGGAGTTAAGTCTTCTTTATATTTCTTGTGGAATTCTGCAGTGAATTTAGCTCAGTGGCATAAGCGCCTGCCTGGCAAGCATGAGGTCATGAGTTCAATCCCTGGTGCAAAAAAAAAAAAAAAAAAAGTCACCAAGAACTTTGTCATCCATGCCATTTGCCTGTTTATATAAGGTTACATGCAAATGGCACTTTGCAGATGGAACTAATCAAATGATTTTATTATAGGGAGGCTATCCTAGATTACCAGGTGGGCCTAATGTAATCACGTAAGTTTCTGAAAGTTGAAGAAATCATATGGATAAATTAGTAGGAAGAGTAGCATGGGAAGGATTCTGCACTATCACATTTTCTTTCCTTCATTTCAGACCAGGGTTTTGTGTTTTCAGGCTTTAATGATAGAAGAACCACAACCCAAGGAGTATTAATGATTTCTAGACCAAAGGACAAGCTCTGGCTGTTCACAAGCAGAACAATAGAAGAATGCTGACCTTCCACAGCGAGGAACTGGATTTTGTCAATTATCAAAATAAGTTTAGAGGTGAATTCTTTCCCCAAAGCTTACTAAGAAGAAAGCGTCTGGCTGACATTTTGATTTTTGCATACTCAAAGGATCCGCCTGAGTTCAGCCTGGATATCTGATCTACAGAACCAAGAAATACTATGTGTGTGTTATTATTTTGGGTAAGATGTTAAGGTAGCAAGAGAAAAGTCATATAAGAGAAAAGGAACTTACATAGAAGTTAGGGATATGCCACAATACAAATTTGATAGAGATGGGACACAGAGGAGAAAGATACATAAAGTGATGCTAAGCAGAAATTGGGAGACAAGGTGCGGTGTGCAGGTCGGCTGGAGAACAGAGAAAACTTTAAATGATTGGACAGTGCTTCTTCAGATATTGTTTTAGTTACTTTTCTCTCATGGCTGAGTCAGAATACCAAAGCCCAGTGTTAAATGGAAAGGTTTATTTAGCTCAGGGTTTGTGGAGGTTTCAGCCCATAACCAGCTGGCTCCAAGGTGGGGTGGCACACGGCAGAGGACAACATCTCATGGTAGCAGAAGACAGCAAAAGCAACAAGGGAAAGGAGACAAAACTCTTTCTGTCCCTTAGATTGTATGCAGAATACCCACTCTAGGGCAGATATGGCACTCACACCCTTAATCCTAGCCATAACTGTGCCAAACCAAGCAGTGGACTGATTACTAACCACACACTTTTCATCCTAACATCACATACGCTATCTTCAGCCACCTCTGAAAAAGCCCTGGTGTGGGGGGATGGGAGAGACTTCCAGACACAAACTATAACAAACATGAATGTCTAATCAGAGAAACCATGTAGGAATCTGGTATTTATTTAGTTTATATTGAATGAACTGGAGTTGCTGAAAGAACAAGAGCAATAATAATTAAAGGTAAACAAAAGACATTTTGATAATCAAGAATAAATAAACTAGACCTGAAGTGTTTAAGAGAGGCAATGAGGAAATTATGCCCTGTAGGGGTGAACAAAATAGTGTGAATAGGAGTGAACAAAATTACCAAACACAGGACATTTTAGGTCATACTGTTATTATAGAGCTCAAATTTTGAAAAGTTGATAAACAGATCTTTCAAAAACAAACTTCTTTGAGGAAGCATAAAGCATGACTGTTAGTCATTGTTTATCTTTGTCAAGAATGTTTTTGTCTACTTTTGCAAGCTTTGTGCAGTTTTACAAGATAGAAAATAGCTCTATTGTGTAAAGGAAGCAGAGTCTGGTAAAATTCAAAGATGAATTCATTGATTTTACATTTCTTTCTCAAAACAAGTGTATAATCTGTGAGCTTTGCTTTGTGCTTAGAAGTACCTGTCTTCAATAGCTCTATTATCCAAGAAGCTAATGATATCTCAGGTAATGTAGCAAAACATCAATTAACCAGCCTTCCTATGGGACAGATGTTCTTATTAAGCTTATTTTCTTGTTAAATCAGAGTATGTCAGAAACCTCCTATTTCCCTCCTCATTGTTGGCATTCTTCAAAAAATGCATATATCTACTCTCTTGTCCTAGTGAATGGAACAGAATGAACATAATTTATCTTTCCATTTTGATATGATAAGTTATATACGTGGGGTAGGAACTTGTGAGTGATATGAATTTAACCTAAATTACCATTGAGATTGAATGGATCTGATGACCACAATTTTGAGATCTTTCTAAAACACAGAGTAGGATCAAAATTTTAGAAAATTGATCTGTTTAGCTGTTGAATGGCTATTATTTTTGTGTAATGTACATTAAGATAATTTTCATTCCTTTAAACTCTGAAATACAAAAAACAAGAGCTTGTAATGCATGCCAAACAATATGACATTATTTTCTAAAGAAAATCAGACTGGTGTGTTTCTCATGATACTCAAATGGTGCCGACATTTTAAGAAGAATAAGCAATATCTTTCTCTTCATCATATTTTTTTATTTTCTGTGAATGTAAGGAGTGTTTCTACTTCTGACCTACTTTGTATGCACTCTACTACAATATGGATCTGAAATATGCCCTGAAGACATATGTGTTAAAGTCTTTGTCCCAGTCTGTAGTTCTGTACCACTGGGAGAGGCAGAAGCTTTAAGAGTTCAGATCTAGTACGAGGTCTAAGGCTGGTGGATGCATATGCCCGCAGGAAACTGGGAAACCTTGTCCTTTTTCTTTTTGCTTCAGGCTCTCATGAAGTGAACACACATTCCTTCGATGATGCACTGTCTTGCTATAGACCCAAAAGTAGCAAGCCCAAGGGACCATGCTACAGAACCTCAGATACTATGAGTCAAAATAATCCCTTCCACTTTTTAAGTTAATTGTATTAGGTAGTTTGGCACAGTGATGCAAGGCAAGCATCCTCTTTCTAAAGTTCTATGGTTCTACTATTTTCAGGTAAGTAGGCAGGGGCTTATCCTATGACTAGCGTAGGAGCCAAAGGGTGGTGCTAAAGCAGCATAAGGCAGGAGATCACCTTTGCTCTTGGTTCCCAATGGCATGGTGATCATTGCTTGATTGATTCCAGATAACTGATCTGTCTCCTTTTGTGACATATTTACCTCCTCCCTCATCCCTCCACACTGACACACCTGGGAAATAACTGCTGCCTCGACAAACCCAACCAGTTTCTCAAACGCATCTGGAAATATCCAACAATACGATGATTTATTTTTTCTCCAATCATCTACTATAATCTTTGAAAGTGAAATGCACCAAAAATCAGAGTTAGTGATTTTAGATGGTCTCCCGGGCAATATGCAGAGAGAAGAGTTCAAACCAGTTGGACACAGTGACATAGAATAAAAGCAAGAGCTATGAAGGCCTAAGTGGTGATAGCAGGGATTAGAATTAAGAGCTGTGGATCATCAGGGCCTACAAGCCACACCGTGAAGATTTATGATATATTACTTTCTCTGAGAGCAAGGGCATAGTAAGATGATTTATTATTAGTTTTTATTTATGATTTGGAAGAAAGGAGACTCATTAGGCCATTATAATATGTTTAAACACAGTTTATATTTTAGCAGAATAACAATAATTTTTAATTGTACTTGTTTAATAATAAGCAGAATAGAAATTAATTCTGCATTCAGTCACACCGCGCTTCTTGTTTGCTGGCAGAAATTGTGTGTCTGAAATTCTCCTAAATACTGATAGAGTTTCCTAAGTGTATCCTTGTACATTCTGTGTGGAAAGAAAAGCAATAAACAGAGTCTGCTGATACCGGAAATCTGCACTGGGAAGTGACCTATGCTTCCCTGTAAAATCACTTTGGCATTCAGCGTCTGCTTTCCTCTATGGGTTTGTCTTACTAAGTTGCAGTTTATTTATTTCCACCTCTACTAGTTCCCGATAGTTATCTCTACTGTATTAGCCAAGTACATGTGACCTTGCTGGTTTCACTCAGAAATCTTTCAGTCCCTTTAACCTTTCAAAACTCAAATGTGCTTCCACACACATACAAATGCAATAAGAACGTGCTTTGAGTTACCATGCCGGATAGAGTGATAACTTTCAACAGTCAGGCAGAAGTTATGTTTGACAGTGCTAAAAATTATATGATAACATTAACTAGACTTATGTAATTTCTGTGTATAAATATTCAACATGATGTATTATAAAGGTGTTCCTAGTGTAGCCTTGCCTAGAAATTAGTGTTTTAAAAAAAATTATCTTCACAACATTTTGAATTGCAGGTCTTTCACAAAAATAAAATTGAGTTCACCATCTCCTGCTTGTTACCAAGTGTTCTTGGTTAGTTATATAGCATGATTAGTATTGATCCTGGGGGAAATAAAACTAACTGTGCTCTTTTTCTATAGCGTGAATGGGAATTTTATTTTTTAATCTATTACTGTCAGTTTATAAAGGTGAATAAACTTTAGAGCTGTGTTTTACTTTTCCCCTGTGGAAATGAGCAGTTTGTGAAGCCCTGACCTTGTTCATACTTTGCTCTTATAAGACCTGTTACCATGGTTTTCCCTGGTAATTAATCATTTATGTTCGAAAAATGAAGGTAGGATTTCTTTTGATATTACAACTGCAACCCTAAAAACGAACAAGAAACTTCAGTTTGTTGAGCACTGCAGCAGTTTAATAAGTATTTAACCATTATTTAAAAACAATACTAGTGCAATGAGAATCCTGGAGCAATTTTCTCTAATATTTTAGAGAAGGAACAAAGGTGAGTACACATTTAAAAATAAAAATTGGGGCAAATTAATGTATTTCTTTATCAAATACAATTATTTTAGACAGTTTCAGAAATATCCATCTGGAAAGGCTCTGTCTTGATAAAATTTAACACTTTACTACTACTTTGACTTTTATGAAATTAAACTAGTTAAGAAAGGTTCTAATGCTTTAAGGTTATTATATTTTAAAGTTTCAAGTTCATATTACAGACTTCTTTAAAATGAAACATATTTGCTCCGTTAATCTTAAATTATAGAACATATAAGAATTTTAAAGAAAAAAATAAGACAGTTCTGTATTTGAAATGTGTGAAGGATACAAGAACTGATATTAGCAGGACAACACTCCCTTGCCAACACTTTGATTCTTGCTGTAGAAGAAATGTTCATTGCTGAAATCTTAGTTCCCAGTGGGAAGGAATTGAAGGCGAAGCCTTTGAGCCATAAGTCAGTCATGAAGGTGGAGTCTTCACAAATGAGATTACGGGGTACATTGGCTCAAGAATTCAATTGGTTCCATCATTCTGTACAACATAGTCACATTTGTCTTTGTGTGGGAAAGACAGCCATGGTTGCATTGCTGGATGCAGTTTGCAAACAGAAAAAAAAGTCACCAAACACTTCTGTTTAAAACCAAACTGTTCATAAAGCAAAGCATTCATGAACCTAGGCACCACTGTTTAAAGGCATTAAGTTCTCAAAAAAAGGTCTCATAGAATGTAAGGTTGGATCTGGTGCTTGATCTACTTTTGGCCTTCAAAACTGTAATAAATAAATCGCTGTTGTTTATAATCATCTCAGTTTGTGATTATTTTGTTGTAGTCACTTAAACTTAGTTCTAGTTAGCCAAAGACCAAAGAAATTTAAGAGTTGACTATGGGCAGGGGGAAAGAAACTATGCTTACCTGTTAGTCCTCTGATCTGAGAGCATGTCCTTTCTTTGTCATTTTAAACAGTCTTAAGGGTACATTAAAAAGACAAACTCTTAGAAGCAAAAGGTTTCCTGAAATTTCTTCTGAAGTGCCAGAGTGTGAATCAGTATAATTCTAGCACCCAAGTTCTCCTGTCCTAGGAGCAGTAGAGAGAAACATCAACTTTTTCTAAATTGTACAACCTAGTAAATTTTGAACAAAAATGAGCACTATGGTTGCCTTTCATCTTTATAATACACAAAATTTCTTACAGCTTTAGTTTCTTTATCAAAAAATAACAAAAAGTAATTCTATTGGGCAACTCAATATCTTTTTCACTGCCTAAAACATTCACATTTTCTCTTTTTTTAATTCGTTCTGACTCTTTAAAATATACTGTTCCAGTGTCAGAGAGGCCTCAATGAATGGGGCAGAGAGTGGAATGAAAGAGAAAAATAGACAACCAGAAAAATAGAATAACAGAATTGGGGCAGAGAAGATTGGCTGTAATCTCTAATATAGATGGCCTCGATATACTAACAAAAAGAAACACAGGCAGAGTAAATCAGGAGATAGGGTCCACTGAGATGCTCTGTATGGTGAGACAGTGGGACCCAAAATAAACAGTGCACCCCTTGGGAGTGAAAGGGGAGGAATTGTCTAAAAAAGGAAGGCAGAGGATATTGTTAACTGGGTAACAAGATTTAAAATCTACATTATGTCTAAAAAAGGAAGGCAGAGGATATTGTTAACTGGGTAACAAGATTTAAAATCTACATTATTCTCATAACCCTGCTTAGATGGATTACATGCTGTTCCAGTTTATCTACTTACACTAGATTTGAGGACATGGTCAGCTATCCCAAAAATAAGAGGACATATTATAGTAATCATCCTTAATTTCCTATCAACTTAATCTGAAGCCCTGTGTAACTTATACTGTCTTATTATGACTGATCTTATTTGAATCTGGTTTGTTACATTGCTATTTTGTATTGACGGATTTTATTCAAATCTGTTATGATTGATAGCATCAAGTCTAAGAGTATAGGCAACTACACTGAAGATGACACAATTCACTAAGATACACACTCTGGTTTGATTATTACCTGTTTGAATTCTTATAATGTCTCCAATGCTTCATTTTTATCAATGTTATATACTGCTGAGACATCATGGTAACCGTTGTAGATCACCTTGTATTATGGTTTTATATGACTTTTGCTTCATGCTTTTCTAAGAATTGTTTTTTTTTTCTTGCTTTGTTTTGTTTTTCCCTCTGATACAGAAAGGATAGATATACATGTAGAGACTCATGCATGTGTAGAGCTTATAAACAGTTTATGAGAACCAACCATATAACGTATGTTGAAATGAACAACTACTTTGAAGAAAAAGAGACACTACAGTACCCAGTGCTGATTCTGTAATGTCATGATGTGAAATTCAGCAATACTATCATTCTTTGTTCAAAGTGATTTTAGCCTGTTTTGTTTTTTTTAAGTTCAGCACACATGAAGGTATGGACAGCTGTTTTGAAGAGAATGAGAGACACTATGACAGCCATTGTTGGCTTCCCTAATGTCTGGTCTTGAAGACCTGAAACGCTTTCCTCATCCTGTTCAGATCAGTTCCATACTTTGTTGTTTCATGTGAATTCCCTATATGTGACGATATGCACAACTACTTGGAAGGAAACAAGGGTCAATATGATAGATAGAGAGTGAATATCTCCGATTGTCTAGCTTTGAAATTTATGTCTCTTACATTACTTTCTTGTGATCTGCTTTGCTGTGCTTAATTTTACCCTTTTGATATAATTGCATGTATGTTTAAGTGTGTAAAATGGATGACCATATTACTGTTTTTGTCAGATCGTGGAACAGAACTGTTAATAGTCTCGCTATTTGAATGTCTACTTTGCATGTTTTAATTTTGTAATTTGAATAACTATTTCCAAGATCAAGTAATGTAAGAAATCAAGTAATGATTTCTTAGTGGTTTCTTTTGTTCTTTTCCTTTTTTCCTTGGAATTTTGTATTGTTACTACCCTTTATTCTGTTTTGTTTTGTTTGGTTTTTTCTCTTTAAATAAAAAAATAAATTAAAGTAAAATAAAATATACTGTTCCATTTTAAAAATCTGATTTCCTTTGGTGACTGATACCTATGAATTGCTTCCAAGGGTTCTTTTTCCTTCTTGCTATCACCAAATTGTAGATATTCAAATTATAAGTTGATGAATCTCCTCACTTTTTTTCAGTCTCTTCTGTAAGACTCCTATTGTTTTTCCTGTTCTTTGTATTTTTAACAAGAAAAATCAAGAATTTTGTCTTCTAAATATCATTGTACAATCCCCAAATGGGTACTTCCAAAAACAATACACTACTAAACTGTTGTTCTTTTAAGCCTAGGTTCTATCCCCTATATTTCTGTTAAAAGCAATGATTATTATTCAGACAGCTTATACTCAGCTTTGCAGTATTTCCACTGAAAGACAGCACACATCTGCCTTACTGGAGTGGGCTCCTAGGAGGGGATGGATGCTGCAGTTTGGTGCCGTTATATTCTGAGAAATAACTTTTCATGAAATACCTGTGAAGAAGTAAGAGAAGCACACACAGAAGAGAAAAATATATAGCAGCAAGGTGATCCTAGGTAAATGGGAGAGAGGCATAGCTCCATGGACACTTTGTGTTCCTGTATTAACCGGTAACTCAGGATGGGTGTGTTACTTTCCGTGGAAGCTTCCAAACTCATCTCAAAGAGCAGAAATCAAAGCTCTTGAAACATGAGGCAGCTTTGAGGCTTGAAGAGAAAACAGTCACAGAAGCTTGACACACTGGACAGGTAGGCGGGATGTGCTGGGGTCATGTTGATCACAGTCACATGCACTCATCTTTCCTCAGCTGTCTGGCTCCATAACGGGCGTAAAATCTGTTCCCATGGCCACCGTCCTCGTAGTGGCCTTCCTCATGTGCTACCTGGGCTGGTGTCAAGCTCTACTAATTGATCTAGTGCCTGAATCTTTTTACACTCATTCTTATTTCTAAACACAGTACTTGTCAGAACAGCCTCTTTCTGTAATACTCCCAGTGATTCTTCATTATTGGTTGAACAACTATAGATTTCTAGTCTTGTTAGCCCTGCTTCTCTTCATATGTCTACCCAACTTTGGACAGTAATGTGTTTCTCCCACAGATCACCTTATCCTTAAATATTTCCAAGATTTTTAAATATGTTCATTGGATATCTATGTATTTTTCATTTATTTTTCTGGTTTTTGTGTTTTACTCCACTGGAAATATTTTTTTCCTAAATGTCATATTTTTAATGACTTGATTGCTGAGCTGACTAGATATTTTTGGATGCATTTTAGCTTCTCTGAAGTTTATTTCTGCTCCTCCTGAGACACGGTACTCACATGAGGCGAATTTGTGAAGCTTTTGCTGTTTCCTAAATTGCAACCTGGTGGAGGTGGCAGGTCTCAGCAGGTGTACTTTCTCTCACAGAGCTGTATGATCTCTCATAAAGCAACACTTAATATGGATCCATCTAAGCAAATTGAACTACCACAAGTGGTCTACTTTGGATGTCTTACTGTTAGGATATGGCTTAGGGTCCTAACAGTAGAACATGCTTTACGAGAGAGGCTTTGTTTTCTAAAGCAATTTTAAAGTTACAGGAAAATTAGCAGGAAGGTGAGGAGTTACATCCTGCCATCCTCCATACCTGCTTAGACCCCTCACTACGGATGCCCCCACCAGATTGGCACATTTGCTCTGACGCACTGGCATTGTTACTTCACAACTACTCAGTGAACAGTTTACATGCAGGTTGATTCTTGGTGCTGTATATTGTACAGATTTGAATAAATGTATAGTGATATATATATACACACACATATACATGTATCTCACCACATCAGTGTCACATAGAGTATTTTCACTGCCCTAAAATTTTTTTTTCATCAAAAAGTAAAACAAAGAATTGGGATGAGTTTTGTACATGTAACAACTCCTCACAAATAATGTAAACATTTTGTACTGAAAAAATGTACAAAAAAAGGAAGACAATGAAGGATAGGTGGAGGGGGCAGAGAAGAAAGGGAAAAAGGAGGAAAAAGGGAATTAAAATGTGTTAGGTTCATGTACTCACCTCCCACGTACTAATAAACTAAAAAAAAAGTACCTATTAAAAAAGATGCTATGTTTTTCCCTAGGGAACTTAATAAGAAATAAACATATCCAATAAAAAATAAAACTTCTTTCTCTGCCTATTTCTCCATCTTCCAAATTCTAACTCCAAATCAACATAGATGCATTACTGATCGCAAAGTTTTACCTTTTGCATATTGTTACATTGTTGAAGTCACACAGTGTATAGACTTTTCAGCTTGACTTTCTTCCACTTACCAGTATCCATTGGTTCATCCATGTCTTTTCATGGCTTGTTAACTCACATCTTTATAGCACTGAATAATCTTTCCCTGCATGCATGTACCAGTCTACCCCTTCAGCTACTAAAATTATGATTATTTCCATGGTTTAGCAATTTTAAATATGGTTTCTATCAGCATTTATGTAGAAGATAACTTTAAATTTCTCTTGAAAAAATAAAAAACCAGAAATAATGTACATACTATTATAAGGAATTACTTTGAGAAGTATTTAAGATAATTTATCAAAATGTATTGAGGATCTGGTAAAAACAACTTTAGTCAACTGATCATAGTTTTCCATAATGAGAAAAATTGGCCATAATAATATTATTGATGTAACAAGCTGAAAAGGTCACAATATCACTTCTATGGCATGCTACCAATTTCCAAAGCACTAGATTCTTCCCTGCACTTCAGAAATGTTATATCAAGAACACAAAAAAGACTAGAAAAATGTTCCATATTAAAGAAAACTACAGACATAAAGCAAATACAATTCATGATCAAACTGAATCTTTGACAGAAAACAAACATAGGACATCAGTGAAATAGTAAAAATAATAGTATGGATTGTAGGTTAGATAATAGTTCTTTTTTTTTTTTTTTGCTGTACCAGGGCTTGAACTCACGACCTTGCCCTTGCCAGGCAGGTGCTTATGCCGCTGAGCTAGATCCCCAGCCTTAGATAATAGTTCTTTATCAATCCTAAATATTATGACCTTGATCATTATTCTCTAGTTAGGTAAGAGAATGTTTAATTTTGAGAAAGACATATTGAAGTACTTAGCAATGGATAGTACAATATATCCAACCTTTCTAAAAGTTTTAGAATGAAGAAATATATATGACTATCTATCCAACCATATATATATATATATATATATATATATATATATATAGTGAAGCTAGAAATAAATGTGTGTCTACGAGTGTGATTTGTGCATATCTGTGAGATAAAAGCAAAAGTATAAAACAAAAAGGTGGAAATTGGTTATGAAATCTTAGAAGCCCCTGTAATTTGGGATTTATGTTAATTTATGGCATTAGTTAAGTGAAGGAACAAAAATGTTGGAGACTGGAGGAGCCTGAAGATATTTGAACACTGTGATGATGGAAACAGAGTTCTATCTTTAATGGCAGGAATTTAGATAAAAGAATTTCTCTTCACTTGCTAAAAATTATGCTTTTTACTTACCAATTACTGTTTTACATATCAGCACTCAATAATTTGATAATTTTATTCAATTTTCAAAGATTATTTCTTTGAAAACATTCCCTTAAGTGTTATAGTGCAAGCAAACTGTACATTATTACAAAATGAACCCAATACAAATTACATATGCAATGACAATCTTACCCTTAAGAGTTGTGTGATCCTGGCTGGCATTCTGTCATGTATTACCAATAATAAAGAGATTTTAATGTTAAAGTACTTAATTACAGCACACAAAGAATAGAGAGCTCTGTGTGTAGGAGGACCAAGCTTACTGCAATTCCCAGGAAACGGTGGAGATTTTAGTATACTTGGTCCACCTACACCACCATGCACTCAACTCTAAAAATAGAATCTCAGCTTGCATTTTCTCATTGTCTTCACACTTCTTGTTCCATTGGCCTGTACTTGCTGTTGCTTATTGTACACTCTCTACACACCTTGGTGGATCTCTGTCCTTATTCCCTTGACTTCTTTATTGCTTTTCTCTGTTGCTTTCTCATATCTCAACTAAATTACAACAGCCTCCCTAGTAACCTCCCCTACCTCAAGTCTCCACCACTTGGTGGGAGAAAGGGATTTAATGTTACAAACGTTTCACTCAATTTTTAAATTGCTTTATTTGGTTCTACATCACTTTCTTTTTTTAAAAATTTTATTTAAAGAGAAAAAAAAAGCCATACAGAAAAAAGGGTAGAAACAATACAAAACCTCAAAAAAAAATCCATAAATCACTAGTTGACAAACCACATACTGTCCTCCCAGAAATAGCTGTTCATGTTACAAAATTAAGGCATACAAAGTGAACACACAGTGAGGCTGCAAACAGTTACAAAAAAAACAGGATGGAATAAAACCAATTGAGACAGTATAGTGAAATTGGCACAGAACATCACAGCAGGTCACCAGGACAACAGTAATAGGCAACATTGTATATCTCGTTGTCTTCACAATACTTGTTCTTCTACTAGGTACAGCAAAAGCAAAGAAATACACAACATTATAGAACACATCAACACAGAGTATTGAATAGAGCAACACCATTACTCAGGACAAAGCAAAACGGCGATAAAAATATCTGCCTTCAGAGATAGTAGAAGGAAACTCCCCCGACTTGCTGTACCAAATATGGTCACCTCCTAAGAGATACCCAGATCCCTGGATCACAGTTGTTAACGGGGGGTGTGTGTGTGTGTGTGTGTGTGTGTGGTTGATTCTAAGCCCCCGCCCCGTTAGGCAGCAGGCTGGTTACTGGTTGGCTCAGTGCCCTAAGTTCCAACATGGCGCGGATCTCAGGAAATGCTCTTGCTTCTTGTTTCCCCTCCCTGGGGTGGCCTCGGCTTACCAGACCACAGTCACTTACCAGGGCGGCAGGCAGGTTACTGGTTGGCTCGGTGCCCTAAGTTCCAACATGGAACGGATCTCAGGAAACGCTTCTTGTTTCCCTGCCCTGGGGTGCCCTGGCTTCTTGTTTCCCTGCCCTGGGGTGGCCGCGGCTTGCCACACCACAGTCACTTACCAGGGCAGCAGGCATGTTACTGGTTGGCTCGGTGCCCTAAGTTCCAACCTCTACATCACTTTCAGAATGAAATTTGCATGCTTGGATGTACTGGACCTGGGTGTTTTGATATTGCCTTAAAATAGTCAAAACTATACGTTCTCTTTTTGCCAACATCTCCCCGTTTTTTTCTCTCTCTGTTACGTTCCCCCACCAGCCTTCTTCATCACAATAGTATTGGTGGTTTTCTCAGTGTCTTAGTTACTTTTTATTTGTCGCTGAGACAAGACACCTGATGTCCAAAGTTGAGAAAGGAAAGGTTTATTTCTTACAGTTTTTGGAGGTTTCAGTCCATACGCAGTTGGCTCCAAGCAAGGGTGGCATGGCGGGGCCGCAGTTCATGGCAGCTGCAAACAGTAAGGTGGAAAGCAGCAAAAGAGAGAGACACACCTTCTTCCTGACATTACATCACATCCTGGCTCCATATCTTAGGAGAGTGTAGCACTGACACCATCAATCCAAACACTAGACAATGAACCAGTCACAAATGTACAATGCAAATACATGAGGCCTGGGGGCCACCGACATACACCATGACATTCCACCCCTGGCCCCCAGAGACTCATGTATTACCTTTATATAAAAGACATTTAGTCCATCTCCAAGAGTTGCCAACGTCCTAACATTTTCAGCATTGCTGAGAAGTCCAAGTCCCAAGTCTCCTCCAATATCTATGGCTCTTAACTGTAACCCCCTGTACAAGTGAAACAAGGTTAAACATTTCTGAAATGCAAAGGCACAAAATAAACATTACCATGCCAAAAGTTATAAACGGGGGAATATAAAGCATTGATAACAAGGCAAGTCCAACATCCAGCAGGGCGAACATTAAGTCCTAGAGTTCCATGCTCAGCATTTGAAGCAATCTGGTTGCAAGCTCCAAAAGGCTTGGGTAATTCCACCTCCACGGCACTTCCAGGGATTTCAGCTCCTGCAGCTTCTCTCTTAAACCTTCTCTGCTCAGTTTTTACAGCTTTCCTTGGATGATCCACATTCTTGGCTTTTCCAAACTTCTGGGGTCTCCCCTGTATCTTTGGCTTCACACTTACATCTTTACATATTGCCCTCTCAGGGGCACATGGCTTGGCCTCCCAGACCTTTTGCAATCGAGGTGGAAGCCTTCTTACCCTCAGAATTTGTGCATTTTCCTTGCATCTAAAGTCAGCACCATGTGGATGCCACCAAGGTCTGCTGCCAGCTGGAGCAGTAGCCAGGCTTTTCTTCCTCTTGGCTACAGGGGTCCAGTGCCTGGATTGCTGGGCTCTGTTTACCTGATTGTGAAGAAAAGCTTTTCTATGGTGCCGCCATTCTGGAACCTCATGTGGCCTTCTGTGCCATTCTGGAGCATGGTGCTCTGAAACTTTCTCATCTAAGAAAATTCTTTCACTTTTGCAGTTTTGGGCCTGCAAAGGGTGGAGTCCCGCTCTTTCCTGGGATGCCCTCTGGCCATCTTTCTTATCTCTCTGTTCCTTCTCAGCAATCCAAGTCTCTGCACTATCTTTACAATCCACAGCTTTACTGGAGTTTTCCTTCTGGCCAAACTCACAGTGTTTTAAATTATCCTGCTGGGCTCTTTGTTCTTGATTAGCAACATAGATCTGGCTAAAAGGCCCCAACAATAGTCATGCCACAGCCTCAACATTTGACTGCCTTGAAATTTCCTTTGCCAGATTAATCAGTCCATTACCCTTAATCTCAGTCTCAGGCAAAGTCTCTTGGCATGAGCAAAATGCAGACAAACTTTTTGCCAAGCCATAACACACATCATAGGGAGTCCAACAACCAATGCAGTCCTTCTTCCCAGCAGAAACCTTGCAAGCCTGGTCTTTACTATCAGGCTTTCTGTCAGCCTTCTGGTCTCCTGAGCTCTGACCAGAATCTCCTCTACAGAACAGCCTCAGCTGCTCCAGCTCTATGTATCCAGGCAACAAGTCTGAACCTTTCTAAACTCTGCTCACAAGCCATTTCCAAAGCCTTTCGAAAAACATGTTCAGATATAGTCACAGCAATGACCCCACTCCTCGGTACCAAATTCTGTCTTAGTTACTTTTTATTTGTCACTGAGAGAAGATACCTGATGCCCAAATTTGGGAAAGGAAAGGTTTATTTCTTACAGTTTTGGAGGTTTCAGTCCATACTCAGTTGGCTCCAAGGCAGGGTGGCACGGCGGGGCCACAGTTCATAGGGGCTGCAAACAGCAAGGCAGAAACCGGCAAAAGAGAGAGACACACCTTCCTCCTGCCATTACATCACATCCTGGCTCCAACCCCTAGGAGACAACGGAACCACTGGTCCAAGACCAGCAAAGTCAGTGAAACACCAAATGCCACAGCATCAAATTGCGTTTCATGTCAATTACTATCATTGCAGCCTGTGTTTCTCAAGATCATCTGGTTGCTTACTGGGTGGAGGGGGATTGCTGGCTGTTCTTTTTTCTCAGCCTGCAGTCCAGAAGGGGCTGGTGTCTGGCTGTCCCTCTGGAGGCTGGTGCATGGTGCTGATTCACAGGGAGGGCTTGCTCCTTGGTGACTTCTCGTTCTCTCCCCCCACAGTCTGCAAATGACTCACAGGAAAAGACTTTGGATTTCAGATAGCTGTGTTGGGGTACAAGCATATCTTTGTGTTCATCTTTTCTGCTTGTGTCTAAACTTGCTTGTACTCTCCTACTAGGATAATCTCTCATCTCTACAATGCAAGTAGCTTCTCAACTTCCCCACCCTGATAGAGACACTGCATTTGTTCTTTCAATGCACTGACAGCTCTATGTCATCTCTCTCAATAAACACATGTCTATAGCCTTCTCTAGAATATTAAGCGTGGTTGTTGTGAAAGTGTAAAATTAAGGCATAGAAGAAAGACAGGAACTCTATGGCAAGTTAGAAAAATGAGAAAAACAAACAATTAGATATAGTGAAAAATAATGTAAAGAATGCTAATAACTGCAGTAAACTTTAGCTATTACATCCCAGAGTAGGCTGGCACTAGAGCAGTTAGATGTGGTAGTATCATTTACTAAATATCTCTAGGAGACTGTCTCTTTACCAGGCATGTAAAAGGACCACACATCATATGCGCTTGCGGTTTTGTTTAAGGAGCTGTGAAGAGAAATTGTTTAAGTTTTTTCTAGGTTCAAGAACTTCTTTTTGTTTTTGGGGAGGAGCCTCCGTTCTGGAACTGGCAATGCAGTGTCAGAGAAAGAGGACTCTCTGTCAGCTTGGCAGGATGTGTGCTACAGGAGAGACAGAAATTGCTTTTCCAGAGAAGATTTTGGAATTTGTCAGCACAGCAGGGTCCAACCTGTCTTGGTTTTCTCTGATGAAAATCAAACAAATAGAGCCAACGAGGAATGGCCAATGAAATGGACGGAGAAGCAGAAATGATCTATGAACCATTCTCATTTAACTTAGCTAACTTTATCATTAATACAAATTAGTAAAACTTATTGTATCAAACTCTGTAGCAAGGTCAGCCATCCTCTGCCCCATGAACAATCTCTTTACACCTTGCAGCTAGAAAGGCTGCAGTACCCACATTCTTGGCCCTTGTCCTGCCAATTATACAGAGGTGTTGTTTCAAGACAAATTTTGTGTACAAATGGATTCATGATTTTCAAGGGGGAAAAGCAAAAAGGCATGAGAGCTGTGGAGCAGAGGAGAACAAGAAGGTAAGAGAGAATACGTGTGATCTCACATCTGTCTCAGTCCTCCCAGGAATCAAGCCACATAATGCTGAAGGAACATCAGAGAAAATAATAAATGGTAAAATTTGTCATTTCTCTCAACAAGCCACTGAAAAAGATGTTTTATAACAGGAGCTTGTAAAATACAGATCTTATCTCTCTCATAATCATATCACATAGGCTGCTTTATAAAGATTTAATAGCAAGCCTTCTTTCATAAAAGGGTGGTAAAGTGCTATTTAATGACATGTGTGGTATACAAAGAAATGCAGACATTCAATTAATGTTTGAATAAATACGACGTCTGAAAAGTAAATCAATGCTTCAAAGCAGAATTGTCCAGCATTAAGTAGTCCAAAATACAACAGATAAATGTAGATAAATGTGGTAATTATGCGATGCTCTGATTTTTTCAATTTCTTTGTGTTTCTAAATAAGCACAACAAAGCCACCTGATTACACTGAACAGACTATGAAAAAGTGGAAGAGTTTCTGCATCTGGGGACTGTAATTAGATCTCCTGGTTTATTTTTAATCAGGCACTTTTGTGTTGGTGGTTTGAATAATACAATTGCAAAATTAAAGTAGTTATATTTAAAGTTGCCTTAAAGTATCACTCAAAGAAAAGGAAATATTACTTAATACTGATGCATACTCATTTGAATAAACACCGTTAGAAACATTACATGTTATCAATATTGCTGTTGATAGATTCATAACCTTAATCTCATATTATTCCATGCCAGTCAGCTGGCAGTACTCACCACAAGAGGGCAGGGAGTGGGTGCTAATGATTCAATATGTCTCATCCTGTCCAGGATAATCTCATTCTAGTGATTCTCAAAAAAACCTTAGAGTGATATCATTAGATTGTTCCCTTATCACAGATATAACACCTACTCTCATTTGCTTCTAAAGTACTTAGCTGTGTTGGCCTAATTTTTCCCTTGTCTGTCTATTCAAGATGTGTGTGTGTGTGTGTGTGTGTGTGTGTGTGTGTGTGTGTGAAAGAGTCATACAAAGAGGTGTTTTTAGAATAATTGCGCCCTTTGCATTGCATCAAATACATAAAAATGTAAATAAATAAAGATACTACTTACTGATTCTCTACAAAGGAAACATAAAAGGAAATTAAAAGGAGAATGTTTCAGATTTTCAGCAAATTTATTTTTATAACTAGTAGATGCTTTCTTTCAATTTGAGAGGAAAGAAAGCTACCTGACTCAAAACTAAGCCTTCAATTACATTCTAATTTATCCTAAGCATATCTTTAAACATATCACATAAATTTCAACTTAGCATGTAATGAAATAAAACATGTATACATATATATATATATATATATGTTTTGTTAGTTACATGTATTAAAAACACTTAAAGTGACATTTCCCTTAAAGCTAGGAACAATATATCTTGTATCAAAATTTAAATTAGTTTCTTGAACGATTTTTGTTAACTGCTCTTCATACAGAACACAGTTGTAAGTTGTATACTTCATAAATACTGTTTTACAGTTCTGTGAATGCTGGAACTTGAGAACATTTATCACTAGTGGGTTTTATTGTTTTCCGGACAATGATTGCTCTTGCCAAGCATAACCCTGGTTCAGAGGACAAATTCTATTACTCTATGTAGAGCTCGAGCAGTTCTTTGCTTTTACCCTTTTGCTCCAAGAAGAGTAGCTAACACACATGCTGAAGGAGATGCTGAATGTTCATGATGTGATCACCTGAGCATTTTTCCAGATCTTAAAGCTAAAAATTATTTTTGAGCAGTATATCTGCGAGCTGGTCAACTGGATCAGTCTCCTTCTCAACCTTATCCGTATGTTGATACTTAAGGAGAAAATAAACGCTAGGTTGTGTAGTTACGCAGCCCTGGCTCTTCCCATCTGTACTCACCTGCGGTGGATAAGGAACAGCCCAGTCTTTATATGTGGCTATTTTGCAATTCATTATCCCTCCTGCCTATGATTCCTATGAAGGCTGATGAGTTTGTCTGTCTTAAAAAACTAGTGTGAACATTAAATTTGCTTTGATAAATATAGATAGGTACAGACCATTATTTATTGTTCTACTTTATACTAGAATATACTTCTTATATGAATTTATGTTCTAACAAACTTGGAAAATGATAATTGTCCTTATAATTGATGAAATATTTAAACTTTTATTGAGTAGCTACTACATCCTGAAATGGTGAGAAGCACTTTAATTATGCTTTACTATTTGCCCATGTTATTGATGAAGAAATAAAGACTTAGAGAAATTTATTTCCCTTCTCCCAAAATTTTGTTTGCGGGAAGTGAAGTTCCGGTGCCGGTATCATTTTGTTCAATGAAACAATGTTACACCCAAACCTGTTGTTGCTGCAACAGGAAGTCACTCAGAGAGCGTTCCTTCGGGGAGAGGCAACAAAAGTTTTGATGTAAAACCGCCTATTGCATAAGACAAATGCAATGATATCAGCAGATGAAAGAGCCCTCTAGGAGATGAGAGCATGAATAAGCATGTCAGCTTATCACTGAAGCGAGAGTCCCCTGTAAGGTAAGGCTAGGAGATGAGGCAGAAAGGACATTTTTTTCTCACGTTAAGAATCTGTTACTCCAACTTCGAGGCCAGTGAAATAGAACCTTAAAGAACTTCCAATGAATCAAAGAGTTCACTGTGGCTCACATGCCATTGGTTTATCACGACTGTTCTGGGCCGTGTGTGTGCGCGCTCATTTTGTGTGTGTGTGTGTACGTGTGTGTGGGGGGGGGGAGATAAAGGAATCAGGAGTTTAGAATGAGATGTGTGCTAAAAAGATGAATTTATACATAAAAAAGTGTTACAGTGAAAGTCACATTTCCATTAATCACCATGAAACTCCACTTACATCAAACACACTTATGTCATCTATCTTGCCAATTGCTGAAGCAGTCCTCTTTGGTGAGCGCCTAGAGGCATGATGGTAAATTCTTAGAAAAGGTACCTTATAGGGGTGTGCAACACCCACATTTATTTTTTAGGAGCATTTCTATTGATCAATTATTAATTTTATGAGTTTTATCATATTAAACTGCATACTTAGCAGGAAAATAAACTATCAAAAATATATTTTAAACATATAATTAGTGTGCAGAAAAAACATCACATTTGCAACCTCAAGTGTTTACCTGCTTACAAGATCTGCAGAGCAGAAGAAGAAATGAATTCCTATGGAAGTGTCACGAAAACACAAGCATACCTCTACTGCAGAAGTTGTCTTTGCTTCAGTTATCACCCCGAGGCACTCTCCACACATGACAACAGCATGTTCTACACATAAGCCTCTCTTACACTGACAGCATGTGTGCTTAGCTCTCCTTTGCTGTTTGGCAGGCCATGCTTGTCACCTCTCCTGTTCTCCTCTTTTGTCAGGAGATTCCTATTATATCACCCAATATTCACTTGGCAGGAAAATGAAATATCAGTAAAGTAAAATATCAAATATATACTGGATAGCATAAACATCAACATTTTCTACCATCAACTGTCTAAAAAACAACAGAAATAAATTCCTATGTGAAGTGGTATGAGAATACAAATAAAACTCTACCACTGAAACTTTATTTCAATTATCACACCGAAGGCAGTTTTCACACATGAGAAAAGCATGCTCCATACACAATTATGGCTCACACCAATAGCACAAGGGTTTTGTTTTCCTGTCTTCCTTGGTGGGATGTACTTGACATCTTGCTGGTCTTCCTTGTTTTCTCAGGAGTTTCTTGTGATGTTTGTCCTGTCTGTTGACCACTTTTGCAGAGTGCTTTGGGAGATACCTAATTTTCTTCCTCTGTTGTAATTGATCATTTATCATTTCCAGGCCCAATCTTCTCAGAAAAGTTCTCCATGCTATTTTGTGCTTATTTTATTTGTAAGCTGTGAAACGATTTATGCTGACTTGTTTAGCATTCAGTAAAATAAAACCATCGGCCAATGCTTTGTTTTTCACGAGCCATTGTTGCTGAACAACTCATCAAAAACATCTACTCCACATTTCATTTTGTTATGGAATGTGATTATTTCTGGCTTCATTTATATTGAGTATTCACTGTCAATCTTTTTCCTTGTTTGTTTTTAAGTTTATTGGTACAATTTATATAGACGTAATGATCATATACATCATAAGGAATTTGTACCCATGTATATATGTTGATTACTTTTTTCTCCAATTCCCTTTCCCCCTTCAATCCCTTTTCTTTCCCTTATTTACAAATCTTTGTCTTTATTTTATCCAATTTTCATCATTTTTTTTTCTTTTCCCTTCAGGTATCACTATGTAGTATAACTAGACCTCAAGTCACTATGCAGGACCAGCTTACTTTGAACTCACAGGCCCCTCCTGCTTCAGCTCACCTCCTCCCACACACAAGTGCTAGAATTACAGGGTTCACTACAACACCCTGCTTCTGTACGAATTCACTATGAATCTTATCATCATAGCTTGATTGTATCAATACTGCTTTGTTTTTCTTTACCATGATGTAATCTAGACTAATCTGGAACACACTGTGTAGCACAGATTGACCATGAGCTTAAAGATTCTTTTGCCTCAAACTTCCTCCCCTTGGATTGTAGGTATGCACCACCATTCCTACCTGGCTTCACTATTAATTTTATCATCAAGGTGTAAAGTAGACAGTATTAATATTTTATCCACCATAAAGGAGACCAAGGATATGTTTTTCTGAAATCCAAAGGTTGTACTATTACATTTCTCTATTGTGAAATTTGTGTGAATTTTTTTTAGGAATATCAGTTTTGTTCTTGTGAACAAATCCTGTTTTTCTAGTAAGTGTAACACCAGTGGGTAACGTGAACCAATTGTCAAATGTGACCTTTGGCATATTTTGAAATAGGTACAAGTCTGTTCACAACATCACATAATTCATTACTGCACAAATAAGGAGCTGGTAGCTGAGTTTCAGAATCAATTTCTAAATTAAAGGTGTAAAATGTCTTCACACCTCCCTGAGTACTACATTTTTACACCATATTTGGAAGGTTTACTTAGTATACATTGACAAAACCTTCAACAACCACAAAATGGTGCAAGTTATTCATCAATTATCATGTATTTGGAGGGTATATACATTTCATGACAGTTTGAAACAAAGCTTTTAATAAGTGAGCAAATAGTATTCAAATCGTCAGATTTTTTTCTTTGTTGGCAGTTTGTTTTGTCCTCAAAACATAGGCAATTATGAAAGAAACCAAATTTCTTTAGTGTAATTATTGTTCTAAAAATCCCACACCATATCTGTTACTTCTCCATAAATCTTTTAGATTCTGACAATTAGAATGATAAAGTCCTTTTATGAAGG
>PVJX010030426.1:7498-22150 GCA_004027295.1 Dolichotis patagonum
TATTTCACTTAAGAGAATGGTCTCAAGTCGTGCCCATTTATTTATAAATATCTCGATGTGATCATTCTTTATAGCTGAGTAGTACTCCATTGTATAAAAATGCCACAACTTTTTTATCCATTCCTCAGTTGATGGGCACTTAGGTTGTTTCCAAGATCTGGCTATTACAAATTGTGCTGCTATAAACATGGGTGCACATGTATCACTGTGGTATGATGTTTCATCTTCCTGTTTTCTTTGCAAGGTAAAAAATACTCTTTTTTTTTGTATTCTGTGTAAATGCACGTCAAACTGTTAATGTCTGTTCCTGTGTATTGTGTGTGCAACACAGCTTGAATCTGTGCTTCACTGGTTTTTACTGAAGAAACATACTCGATTCCCTGACACATGCAAGACACTGAATACAGTTATGACGAGGTCACTAACCTATTAATCATAGTCTTCTTAAGGAAGGCAGATCTTAAAAAATACTTCAGTGAAAATTATTATAATTACAAATCTCACCTCAGCTAGAGGTGAGATTCTTGTAGTTCTTGTAGCTAGAATGTGGGTGATGAGAATTTAGTCAGTGAATGTACTGAAAAGTGTGTCAGGCAGAATGAATGAGGGATGACCTCAGCGTGACAGAGCTGTGGGTTCCAGGGTGGCCAACAGGCATGAGCAATGGAAGGACTATTGTGAAGTAAGGCTGCCCGTGTGGTTAGAAGCTAGGTAAGTGGGTCTGTATCGTCTATTTTTGGTTTTTAACAGAGGGAAGCATTGAAAGCTTTTGTATGGCAGAAGTAAACGATCTCCAGGTCTTCCAGCTTGGGAACTGGCTGGGTGGAGTGCGGGGAATGTGTGCAGAGTGAAAGGGTTGTAGCTGTCTAGCTATGAAAACATGGTGACTTCAGCCAGAGCCTGGCACTGGAGAGGGAACAAGGGGAAACAGTTTCAGAAACAATCACCAACTATTTTAGAGGAGAAGTGACAGAAACCAGCCAAAATTAGCAGAGCGAATCTAATTATAACATAACAGGGGTGCCTCCAAGAAAATGCAGGTATCCATCAAACTTAGGAAGTGTTTGGAATAAAAAAACCTGGGAAATCTGAAGAAACTATGCAGAACCATCCTTTGATAGAGGAAAGATTGTCTTCTTTTCCTAATTTTTCTCCTCTTTTGAAGCACACTGGCTGAATCTATTACAACTGCACAGGGCAGGTGTTGGCCATAGCGTACCTCCAAAATGTCAGTGTCTCCTCTATTTAAAAGAAAGCATGCAAAACTGAATTCATCATGCTTTCATTCCAGTTCTAGTGTCTTTGGAGTACGTATGAGGGTGGTTTGATTGGAGTATTTGCCAGTGGCCTCAGGAGGAAGTCTGATGTGAATGTGATTTGAGGCCCTTGTCCCGCTGGGTAGGGCCAGGGTGAAGGTTGGTAATGACGTGAGAACCAATCAGGACTAACAAAATGTGCAAGAATTTGGGAACTTTTTTTTCTCTTAAGTCTTGTCTCTCTTCTCCGAAAACCATAAGAGGAGATCACGTGTTTCCCCCGTGGTAGGGTGAGGTTGAGCCCTGAGGTCTGTGCCTTTGGAAGCTGTTGCTGCTGCAGAGAGAAGCTGAGTCTTTGCAGGGCACCGAGGAGAGGGGAAAATGGAGGACAGAGCAGAGGATGCTTAAGCATTGAGTCCTGGGTGGTAGCGTCTGAGCCCCTGGATCAAACCTGTCTGCAGCCAGTTATGCTTCAGATCTTTTTCCGTTACGTACACTAATGTAATTCATTTCTTGATTAAAATAGTTCAAGTTTGGATTTTGTTATTTGTAATATGTATTTCTATTTGATTTCTAGTTGTCACTGAGAATGTGACTTCCTCACCTGTGTTATATATTGGCCAGTAGAGACTCATGCTTTTTCATAATGCCATGCAGAAATCCCACTGTTAGAATAATCAGTGGATATTGTGCCACTAAGATTGCATATATTTATTTTTCCCAATATAAATTGTAGAACAACATAGTCTTCTGGAATGTTAGTTTCTGTATTTTAATAATTCTGCTATAGTTCTTGTAGTGACAACTATATAATTTATATTTATAAATTATAAATTATATTTCTGAGTGATATGCAAAACTAGTTTTTACTCAATGGCTTATTTCATTTTTTAACATAAAATGTACATTGCAGAAATCTATTTTATTTACTATTGTAAAAAGAGTTCAATGTTTTTATATTTAATATGTATTATTTAATTTCCACATTTCTAATCTATTCAAATGTGGCGAGATCATGACTTTTGATTACTCAGAGAGGGACAATTTGAAGGGGAAAGAATTCTGGAACCAGACAGAACTGAGTTCCAATCTTACTCTGTTTTCTAGCTCGGTGACCTTGGCCTTGTTACTTAACTCTAAGTCTCAGGGTGTTTATTTTGCCCACTGAGGGTGACAACATGGCTATCAGAGAGAGATGCGGTGAGGAGAGCACTTGTGAGTCTCCTCTGGTCCGTTTAGAGACCTAAAAGCTCGTAGCATGTATCACTCACCTTCTTTTCCAATTATTCTTCTTTGATTTGCCTTGTAAGATGTTTGCCATAAAGACATGTCGAGCAGCTCTGTTGTTCTTTGAATCAAAATATAAAATGCTTTTCTTTATTGACTAGACTCTAAACACGCACTAGGAGGAAGCTCATTTGTCTTTGATTAGCTCGCGACTTGTTTACGACCTGCTTTCCAGAGTGCACCTGTGGCCGATCCTCGGGAATCCCTTGCTGCTTGGTGCTGCACACTCTGGGCACGTGAGGAGCACGAGGCCTTCGATCCCTCTCCTCACGGCTTTGCCACACCTCGGTTTCTCTCTCTCATGTGCCGGCCTTCGCCGGAGCACCTCATGTTGCTTCATTTAGTTTTTTGACCTCATATTATTTTGTGTTGCTCACTGTGTAGCTCATAATAAGGAAATTGAAAAAATATGTGTGCAATCATGCTGCAAAATGTGACCCGTCTATTAATATGAGCTGAGTGAGATGTAGCCCCTCCTTTGTTTGATTCGCATTTCCGAAGCCCTCTCAACATTTCCATCCAGAGTCTAAAGGGAGAACTTTGTCCTTCACGGTGTTTTCTTCTGTACGTATCTCGAATGGTTTCTGCGACATAAATTTTGCATTTCCTCTGGAGGTCAGGAACCATTTTTAAAACCTTCCAACGACACCTTGCCCAAAGGTCTTACGGCCCTGACCTCTCCCAGCCTGTGGGATCCGCCCAATTCCCAGATGGAGAGGGAGCTGGGGTAGCCTAGGAACCTTCTCAAACACAGGCATAAACAGACCCCTGTCTGAATTTGTCTGAACACTGATATAATTACACAAATGACTTAGCTCTCTTTGTGTTGTGCAAGTTGAATTCAGGAGGGAGAAATAAACTCCTGAAAGTGAAGACACCAGGAGACCAACAAGATGACACAGAGATGTCCCCATGGAATCGTGGGTACGAGGCATGAACACGAGTCGGGACATGTGATGGCGAAGACCTGGGCCCTGGTGTTCGCGTGTGTTGCTTACTGTGCCGCATTCGGAGGAGACGGGGTCTCCGGAGAAAAAAATAAGCGGATCCTGGCTCGTGTGTCCTTTCTTTTAAAATTGTTAATTTTTTTACTGTTTTCTTTTAAAAACAAACAAACACAAAAAAGAATAAAAGCAGTACATAATTTCAAAACAGAATAATAGGAAATTAACACTAGTTAATATATTACATATTGTTATCTTCAAAGTAGTTGTTCAGATTGTAAGATTTAGGCATGAAAAAAATGATCAGTCAGACAATGAAAACACAAACTTCTTTTTGATGAATTAATAGAGATTAGTAGTATAGTTATGTGTCATATATATATACACACACACACATACATATATGTGTACATGTATACATATAATCTTTTCCTTTCTTTCTTTTCTCCTTTCCACTATCCGAGTTTTTTTTCCCTTTTGAGCACTTTCTTTCCCTTTCATTTTCACACTATCTATTGTACATGTTGGATCTTATTCACTGTTTTAGGATTTTTTTTTTCATTAAGGAGACAATATGATACTTACACATGTGAGTGTGATTTATTTCACTTTTAAGTATGGTCTCAAGTTTCATCTATTTACCTATAAAATCTTCAAGTTTATCTTTCTACTCTATTGTATACTCAATTTTAATACTCAACGTCTTTTTTATCCATTCCACAGTTGATGGCATTTGAGTTGTTTCCAAGCATTAACTATTACAAATTGTGCTGCCATAAACACGGGTGCACAGGTATTGCTGTGGTATGATGTTTTCAACTCTTCTGGAAAATACCCAGAAGGGGAATAGCTGGGTCAAATGGGACCTATAGTCCTAGTTTTTGGGGGGAATCCAACACTGATTTCCTAAGTGCTTGCACCAGTCTGTACTCCCACCAATAGTGGAGAAGTGTTCCTTCTTTCCCACAGTTATCAGTTGATTTTTTGATAATAGCCATTCTTTCTGGAGTGAGGTGGAATCTCATGTTGTTTTAACTTGCATTTCTTGAATGACTAGTGATGTGGAACATTTCTGCATGTATTTATTTATTTGTATTTCTTCATGTGAGAAGCGTACGTTCATCTCACCCATTTTTGGAGAAGGTCTTTGAATTTGGGGGTGCTGTTTTTTTTCAATTCTTTATATGTTCCAGACGTAAGTCCTTTGTCTGAGAGACAGTTGGCTAAACTTTGTTTCTCATTCTGTGGATTTTCTTTTCACTCTGTTGGTGATTTCTTTTGATGTGCTTTTTAATAAGATGAGATCCCAGTTGTTGATACTTTGAAGTACTTCCCACGTGGTTTGTGTTTTGTTCAGGAACTCTTCACCTACCCTTATGTCTTAAGATTTCTACCTACCTAGACTTCCAGTAGATTTAGTATTTCTCTTTTAATATTTAGATCTTGGATCCATTTTGACTTTCATTTAGTGCATGGGGATAGACTTGGGTCTAGTTTTAGTCTTTGGCATGTGGAGAGCCAGTTTTGCTAGCCCCTTTTATTAAAGAGGCTATCTTTCTTCCAGTGAACATGTTTAGCTCCTTTATCAAAGACAAGGTGGCTGAGTGTGTTTGTAGTTCTGTCTGCATCTTCTATTCTGTTCCACTGATCCCAAGGGTCTGGGTTTTTTTTTATTTTGCCAGCACCATGCTGATATCATTTGTAGTATAATTTCAAGTCAAGCATTGTGATGCCCCCATCTTGTCTTTGTTGCTAAGAATCACCTTTGCTGTTCCAGGTCTCTTATGGTTCCATATGAATTTCAGGAGTGTTTTCTCTAGATCTGCAAGGAATACTAATGGTATTTTGATCAGGATTGCATTAAATTTGTATGACAGTTTTGGGGGTATGGCCATTTTCATAATGTTGGTTCTTCCTATCCAAGAGCAAGGGATATGTCTCCATTTTCTGATATCCTCTTCAATCTCCTTTTTCAGAGTACTATAGTTTTCAATACATAGATCTTTTACTTCCTTTGTTAGATAGATTCCTAAGTATTTCATTTTTGGGGGATGCTATTGTGAAAGATGTTATTTCCATAATTTCTCTCTCAGTGAGTTTGTTGTTTGTGTACAGGAATGCTGTTGAGTTTTGAGTGTTGACTTTGTATCCAGCTATGTTGCTGAATTTGCTTATCAACTCTAATAGTCTTTTGTGTAGTTTTTGGGGTCTTCTATGTAAAGTATCATGTCATCTGCAAATAATGACAATTTTGATTTTTCCTTTATTCCTGTTATTTCTCTCTTAGCTCATGCATTCTTATGAGGAGAGGTGAGAGGAATAAAATAAACATGGCAGTGCCTGATTTCCTGTAAGTGTTCATGGGTATTAGTTTTAGTTAAGTTGTGTTTCTAGATATTTAATTTAACAGCCATTTCACATGAATTAATTCAAAGTGTGTTGACCAAATGCACTATGAATACAGGTGTGGGAATCCATGAGAAGATAGTTTATTAAAATAATATAATTGAATCTTAAATACATCTTGCAGAAATCTAGTTAGGAAACTTCTTTATAAGCATAAAGAAGCATAGAGAAAAAGTATTTTGCAAACAGAGGCTAAAGAAAAATGGGGCAAGAGTATTAGACTTCAGCAATTCTGTTTCTGTGGGTCCCTCTAAACAGAACCCCTGTTTGGACGACACTGGTTACTCCATAATAACATTATTATTATGTTCACTCATAATGTCCCTCCCTCGAAAGCGTGCTGAGTGGTCAACAGTGTGCTCTCTCGGCCTTGTATTTCAAGTGACTCCATTTCTAACCCAGACTCTTGCAAGAATTGTCTGCTGGACATTACACTTCGTGACCTGCTTCTCTCCTGGATCCACCACCACCTCTTTGCGCTGCTGTTCTGTAGCTGTTCTTCTGAAAGGCATTGGAAATCCTGAAACCACTTAAAACCCCAACAAACCCTCTTAGTTTTAGTGGATGGAAGGCTTGAAGCATCAGGTAGTATTTGCCCTTCCTTCCTTTTTAAAGGCTTCTTCTTCCTTGGGTTCCTTATATGCATTTCTCCCAACCCCCTGGTCCTCCCTCTCAGTGCACTTCTTAATTTTCCTGGACATCTGTCTTTGCAGCTATTTCTTCAGTTATCATGTTCTTCACAATTCATCACTCACTTACCATTACATTCCCTTTCTCCTTGCTTTGATCCCAGCCAGTAATTACACGTACCACTTACATTGTCTCAATTTCTATTTCTCAGTTTCTATCTCAGTTTTTTATATTTCTGTCTTTTTAGTACTGTGGCCACCCCCAATTATTTCAAAGTCAACGTGACCCAAACTAAAATTCATTTTTCCTTCCACCCCAAATTTGCTTCTAAATAATCCTTATTTAGGTGACGTGTTCAATGTCCCTGTCTTCCTTCTATTGTGGACTGCAATCTGTGTTTTTCAAAGCTGTGAAACAATGAAGATCATTTTCAACATCTTTAAAGGAGAAATCTCCAGACTTTTTAGCCCTGAAACATCAGCAGCTGTGTGATCAGGAGCACAGACCCTGGGTTAGAGCTGCTTCCGGCTGGACACAAAGCTGTGTGAACAAGGGGAATACTTAACCCTTTGAGCCTCACTTTAGCATGTGTAAGACTAGGACCACAACAGTCTCTTTCTCATGGAGTTGATGTGAATGTGAAATTAGTTATGTGTGTAAAGTGCCCAGGACAGCATCGGCACATGGTTAGTGCTCGGTTGATGTTAGTGGTTGTTTTAGGGTTATTAACATTATTATTATGTTCACTCATAATGTCCCTCCCTCGAAAGCGTGCTGAGTGGTCAACAGTGTGCTCTCTCGGCCTTGTATTTCAAGTGACCAGCACAGAGGAATGCAGACAGAGAAGACGCTGGAAGCCAGTCCCTTCTTGCCTTAGAAGTGAACTTGAACTCACTTGCTCCCTGCCTTGGGGATCCAAAGAACTTTCTTTCCCTGCCCTTGTCAGCCTCCTCTTTAGCCCTGCTGGTTTTCATTTATTTTCTAATTCAATCATAATGAATCTTAAAGTTCATTCTAGCTTCCAGAGCATCTCTAGAGACTTGCTTCATCAGTCTGACATCACATTCATTTACATTTCTTATTTTTTTCCATTTCCTCGTATGAGGTCTGAGCATTGTTCTAATAAAACCCTTTCAAGATTGCATTACACACACTGTGTGCTATTTACTGCTGGCTACAGGTTTAAATTAACAAGCAAGAAGTTGCTTCTGCCCTGATCCACTGTTACAGACTGTAATGCTATAACTGTTAAAGCTGAAAAAAATTGGACCTGAACTATTCTTTTGTAACCATCTAAGTTAATAATTTAAATGGAAAGTATTTATACCAAAAAACACAGTCAATTCAAGTTCAGGAGATACGAGGGGCTCCAGTCTGATCAACCTCCCAAGGTGGTAAGTTCTTCCGTAGCTCCTGTGATGTACGATTATCTGTCTGCTGCCAAGGTTGTTCTACGGAGAGTGAATACATCACTTTCAAGGGCATTGTCTTCCTTTGGTGGGTTATTGTCATCAGTAGAACATTTTTTTCTTATATGGTTCTCAAAAACAACATATGGTTGAATAAGTATCTGAAGGTCTTCTGTAATGTCCTTCAAATATTTGAGAGCAAGTATTTCATTTCCTGACACATTATAAATCAAGATGTACAAAGGGGACTCAAAAAATTTTTAGAGCTGGAAGGCACATCAATATCATTTAATCTGATTATTCTGCAGATAAAGCAATACAAAATGACAGGTTCAATAATGTTCCCGTTAACTCGTGTGCTTCCTTAATTACTGTGTCCTCAGCAACCAACTTAGGAACTGGTGAGATGAGAGAGGGTAGAGTGTAGGGACAGGGAGAAATTCCACCAAGGACAAGAAAACCCAGCACAGAGGAGTTGCTCCTGGTGTTTCCTTAGCACAGCACAGTAACCGTTGGGTGCAAAGCAACCTATGCTATATTTCATAACAACTAGAAGTGTACAACATTTCCAATGCTTAAAAATAGTGAATGGTTGAAGAGATGGAAATGCTTAGTATCTTGATTTGTTTACTATACCTTGCATTCATATATTGAATGATCATAATGTACCCATAAAGATGTACAAATTAAAAAAATAAGAAATTTGCATGTTAGAATCCATTGTCACATAGTCTACTTTGTATTTTGTTATGGCCAATGAACCATGACCAGATTGATAATTTATTCCATAAATGCCACGAATGCCCCTGGCAATCCACAGCCAGTCTGTCTTCCCCCTCTTTCCCAGAGGCTGCACCTACCCTGCATCATGAACTCAGCATGCAAACATCTTGCGTCAGGTACTGCTGCAGTCAGGGAGCAGAGCCATGCTGAGGGATAACAGCAAGGGATTCACGATGGGGATTAGGCTGTATGGCCGTAGGAGCTGGGTGACTGGGTGACTGTGGTCTCTGCCTCTGGTGTGGGTTGAGGTCATTGTAGGGTAGCAAGGCTGGCAGTGAAGATGATGAGATAGTGCAGGATGAGCCCAGACTGGAATCTATATCAGGTCCTCATGGTTGCCCAGCTTGTCAGTGAAGGGGATATAGAAGAAGCTGATTATCTTTTTGTGGAGCAGCCCTCCTGCCCTACGTTGGCATCCCAAAGCGGGAAGCCTGCTGAGCGATGGGGCTGGCCACTGTTCTATTCTAGCATGGTGAGCAACAGTCAGACAATGTGCGAAAGTCTTGTCTCCCATCTCCCACGCTGCCTTTTGGAGCAAAACGGCAGCCTCTTTTTCTGAGTTTGAAGTCACTGGAACACCACTCATCACCACCCTGGGTTTACTACATTTACAGGTGTCCAAAACCAATATGGGAGTTTTTGTCTGTGTTTCAAGCTGTGCACTGATGGTGTCACCCATCTCTCCTTCTGTTTTCCCATGCTATGTTGGTGAAATTTAATTATGTTGGTAATTATCCTAATCCAGTGGTGTTTTATTCTGTATAGCACCATGCTAAAGAACATAGCACAGTTTGTCTACACACCTTGACCAATATTCAGTCCAAGCTGCAGCTGTTTTGAATGTGTCTCTTGGTATTTATGTGAGAATTTCTCCAAAGTACAGCTCTGGGATCATAGACTCTGCATACTTTCAGCTGTATTATCACCAGATTGTATCTTAAAATTGTACCCTTTGTACAATTTGGGTACAGTTTGTACCCTTTCTGGCAATGCTTGATGTTGGTGGTGTTGTGTCCGGTGTGTGTGTGTGTGGGGGATGTCTCTGACTCTCCACCTTTCTCCAAGTCCCTCACCCTCATTCTGGCAAAGAATGGGGAAATGGGGTGAGACTGGTTCAGAGCTGTTTCCTCTCATGGAAAGTGAGGAAACCAGACTGAAGTGATGCAAAGGAAAAGTTCATTCAGGGTGCAGTGAATGTAGGCAAAGGCTATCTTAATAGTAGGGTGGGCTGCGAGATGGAAGGGGCCCCACCAGGTTGCCCAGTGAGTTTGGGGAGCACCCATAGGGGTAAGTTGGCTTCTAAAAACAACTATTTCACTGCTTGGTGCAGCCTAGGCCAATCAGAATCTTAGCCTTAGTTTCTGGGAATAAAGGTCTGTGGGCTCAGGGTTCCTCAAGTGCACAGCAAATGCATGGAATAGCGTCAGGAGGGTGTCTTCCTCAAGCACATAGTGCTCCATAAACACGGATTGGCTTTACAACCAGCAGCCACCCACATCTCACCCTCTATTGCCTGTTTCCACTCCTCCAATCTGTCCCTCCAGAAAGAGGCTATTTTGCCCTCTGTGTGACACTTGGTGATGTGTGAAGACAATTTTAGTTGTCAAAAATGTTGGTGGCATTCTATGGCATCTTGTGGCAGGAGGTTAGATACATGATGCTAAACATCCTACAAAGCACAAGACAGCTATCTGCCCACCCCAAAATTGTAGGTTTTGAAACATTGCTTTATGCACTTTGTCTTTGTTTCTTTTCTCTCATTGCTGAGACAAAATACTTGACACCCATGCTGTAGGAAGGAAAGGTTTATTTAGCTTACAGTTTTTTAGAGGTTTCAATTCATTCTCAGCTGTCTCCAAGGAAGGGTGATGTAGCTAAAGGGCAGCCATTCGTGGGTTCACGGCAGCAGCAGGTACAAAGGGCAACAAGAACCAAAAGGGGAAAACATGCCTCCTTTCCTCTCTTACATCGTATGCTGGCTCTGCCCTTGGGTGGGTGCAGCTCTCACACCACCATTCTCAGCACTAGACAATGAACAAATCACAAAGGCTGGACTCAGCCGCCTCTGTGACTTCATGAGGCTTTAGGGGGACATCCAGACACAAACCGTAACAGCCCTGTAGACAGTGGAACAGTTATGGCTTTATAGGTTGATCAATCTGTTGGATAAAAAATCTTGTTGCTTGAACTCTTTGACTGAAGTTTGAGATTTTTTTTCAGTCATTTGTTAGTGATTCAGATTTTCTTATCAGTGAGTTTTCTGCTCATGTCATTGGATCGCCTTTCCATTGTTTATTTTATTTTAGCTTTTGTTTTTGATTGCGTGCGTGTTGGGAGACGGGTGTGGTGGAGGGGGAAAGAGAAAGAGTTCTTGTATATTTTCAGTACTTATGATTTGTGGGACACACACATTAAATATATCTTTTTCCAGTCTTGGGCTTACATTTTTATTTTTTTTATTTTATTGAGTTTAATTTTAATTTTATTATGAGAAATTTACTGATTTTTGTTGTCTGTCTTTTTTGTCTCTTGTATACATAATTGATTCAAATATTTTCTTTTATCCTTCTAGAAATTCTTAAGTTGTGACTTTCATACTTCAGTTTTTAATCCTCTGAAATTTAATCTTATGTATGTGACAAGGTCATATTTTTTCTTATAGATAATAAAATATCTTAGAATGTTTTTGTTTTATTCATATTTGAAAATTTTGCTCACATTTTTTCTTTTAATAGCCTTATTTGTCATTACTATTTAAAAACATATTTCCCTTCTGTGCCTGTTTCTATTTTTTATTCTTTTTCTTTTGCAGGGCTGGGGCTTGAGTCCAGGGTCTGGTGCATCTTAGGCAAATGCTCAGCCCTTGAGCTTTACCCCCAGCCTTGCTTCCATCTTTTGAGGTAGGCTTTTAGGTACCCTGTTTAATTTTTGTTTTTCTTGCAGTTTACTTTTGTTTTTCCCTTATTTCCCTACATGTTCATTTTGAATGGATAATACTTCTACCTCTAGACCAGCTCTCTTTTTCTTAGTAATTTTTACCTCTAGACCAGCTCTCTTTTTCTTAGTAATTTTATTTTAAAGAAAATAAACCAAACAAAATACAAAAGAATAAAGCCAATCAAAACAAAACAGTAAAAGTGATTCTGGATTTCAAAGCAGGATAATAGGAAATCAACCCTGGCTACCATACTGCCTCTTGTTGTCTTCAAAATTGCTGCCTATACCATCAGACATAATAAAATCAAATGAAACAAAACAGAATAAAACCAATCAAAACAGGACATTCAATAAAACAAAACAATAAAATGAAACAAAACCCAGTGAGAACAATACTGTATTTCAAAAATATGACAGAAGAAAATCCCCCATAGTTGTTATATTGCACATTATTACCCTCTAAATAGAGGCTCAGACTACCGGCCTTAGGCCTGCAAAGTCAATCAAACAATACAAGCATTAAGTTGTTTTGGTACCTTGGTTGCTATCAACTCAGCCTGTGGTCCTCTGATCATCCTGTTGTGTATGGGTGGTGGAGTAGCTCCTTGTCTTCCAGTCTGCAGGCTGGCTGGCTCATGGGAAAGGAGACTTGGCTTCTTGTTTCTCCTCCTGGGCCCCACATGTCTGCTGCTGGCTCATGGGAAGGGCTCAGCTCTATCTTTTAAAAATTACTTAGAGAGAAAGGCCCCAGAGATCCGGCCACAGCCATGGCGGAACCCAGGAGCCTACACAAAGAAGCAATTCATCCACCCTCTTGGTAAGCGCCTTCCTCCGGCATGAGCCAGGAGAAGACCCTGTAGTATCTCTTGAACCTACCGGTGACATCTCAACCCCCTCTAAACACCCCCCCTTCCCCACCCCATTAGCAACTGGGGATGGAGGTCTGGGCATCTCTTGGCAGGATGACTGTGTGCAGCATAGCAAATATGGGAGTCTCCTCTTTGAAAGCAAGTGTTGTTTTCAGTTTTGTTTCATTATGATTATTTCTTTTGCTCTATTCAATATTCTCTTTTGATTGATGTTATAATGTTCTGTCTTTGGTTTGATTTTGCTATACTTAATTAACTAGACAACTATTGTGAAGATAATGAGATATACGATGGCATCTATTACTGTTATCCAGGTAACCTGCTGTGAAGTTCTGTATCAAATTCACTGCACTGTGTCAATTGGCTTTGTTCTGTCTTGTTCTGTGGTCTACTACCTTAAAAAAAGCAGAATTATATAAGGTGATTAAAAAGGAAATAACAACAAAACAGATCAGTAAGGTACTGAGCAAGCTGAAACATGGTATACCTAAACAGATAATGGACTTAAAAAGCAAAAGGAGGAAAAGAAAGTGCTCTAAAGGATATAACTGCATGTATGTTTAAGTATGTAGGACTGATAACTGTATTACTAAATTTTTGTTGGATAGTTGAAAAGAACTGTTTGCAGCTTCACTGTTTGAATGTCTACTTTGTATGCTTTAATTTTGTAACATGAACAATTATTTCTAAGAGGACAATATGTAATTTATCAACTAGTGATTTCTTACTTTTTTTTTGAAATTCTGTATTATTTCCACCCTTTTTTCTGTTTTGCTTTTTTTCTCTTTAAATAAAATTTTTAAAAAATTAAAAAAAATCACTTACACATGTGCTTCCCAGAAGTCACTACCTGAATGCTCATAGATACTTCACAAGCAGCATTTTCAAAATCCAATTCATTCCCTGTCTCCTGCTTTTCTTGTTGTTTTCTGTGTTCAGAGGTGGGGCTTACAGAAGGTGACTGGATCTTGGGGATGCCACACTCACCAGTGGGAGAATCCAGCTAAAGAGCTGCTGGGAGGAGGAGGTGGGTCACGGGGGTGTGCCTTTGGGAGGTGGGTCCCCCTCCCAGCACCTCCCTTTATTCTTCACTTCCTGGTCTACATGAGTGGAGCAGCTTTCCTCCACCAGGCCCTCCCATTGTGCCATTTCTGCCTTGAAGTCCACAGGCCAACTGTGGACTGAATTCCTGAAATGTGAACCAATGTAAACCTCTCTTTTAATTTGTGGGTGTTGGGTATTTTGTCCCAGCAACAGGAAAGCTGACTAATACAACAGCCAAAGGAAATTAAATCAGGATACCAAAGAGACACCTGCATGCCCATGTTGGTTTTGGGGGACATGGCCATCCCTAGCCCAGTATTAGTCTTCAAATATTTTTGGATGTTTAAAGACATCTATTAAGTAACCATAAATATTAATGTTTTGCCTCCTACCTTCTCAAACCTCAGCTTTATGGTGTAGTGAATATTATTTTATACCCCAAACCACTTTGGGTATTAAATTTGAGGACTGAAACAAAAGAAAACACCTTGTCAAGGAGTAATGACTTTACCTTGCAAGCAGAGTAGAAACACTCGCTCTGGCCCAGGCTTGCCATGGTCTCCCTCTTCTTAATTGATTTTGCACTTGAACTTTGCTTGCAGATGTAGAAATACCTGATTGCAAAACAGAAATGAGGATCGCAATGGCTTGCCTTCAAGTTCTTGAGTGAATCAGCACAGAGCTGTAGCACAGCTCATTTCAGTCATGTTAAGAAGCAATGAAATTAAGAGGAAGAAACTCAGTCAACTTGCCAGTGCTTTTTTGCCCATCTGAAAACTGGGAAGAGCCCTACTTAAATTCTTATCTTACTACAGAATATCAAAATTTGGACTGTCTGGCTCAGTGGAAGTTTCTCATTTTAGGCAATGTTTATGCATTCAGTTTGCTTGTGCTGAGGGTCAGTGGTAAAATTTTATACACCCATGCCAAAGTTTTGAGGTCTCTCCCATGTTCTCAACATTCCATCAATCTGTCATTCATGAAATGTCTCACAAGCATTCATTTTTTCAATAAATACCCAATGAAACATCTGCTTGGTGCTCCAAAAGAGCAGGGTAGAACTTCATCCCCAACATAATTGCAAAAT
>PVJX010030427.1:0-22091 GCA_004027295.1 Dolichotis patagonum
CAAAAGAAGCTGACTTGATAGCTAGGATGCTTTCAGAGTCCTGTAAGGTAATGATTTAGGAACACTTGGATTGAGGCCCTGGTGTCGAGTGCAAACATCTCTGCCTCTCACGGGGCCTCATTGCTTTTAAAAGCTGTTTGGTTTTCCCTGTACTGGTTTATTCTGTGAACAAAGGCCTAATATACATTTTTCTGAAATCCGTTTCTGCCCAAGATACTGTTCCACAGGCTCGTGAGAAAGCCTATTTACTCTGCAGGGTGCTTAGACAGTTAAACCCTGATATTCACAGAGATGGAATTTTATTAACATTTTTATTAAAATACTCAGCTCCTCATGGTTTATTTTTGCTTTGCCAAACACAGGAGGAGCATTAAAAAAAAAAAAAAAGCAAAGAAGCAGTTGGGTAGTGTCTTGGCATTAGAATGAATTAGGGTTGGGCGTGTGTTAATTAATTCATATAAAATCATGGACCTCTCTCCTATTAGCATAGCTTTCTCTCCCTCCCTTGGGCCAGGATTACTGCTTCCTCTCAGATTCTAGTCCTTCCCTTCAATTTTTCCTGCTTGTATTTCATCTTCTTTAATCACTGTTTTCATCACATCGCTCCCATGCTCAGAAATCCTCCAGGGATATTTATTTTCCACCGCATCCAATCTGAACTCAGCTGTCTGCTTTCAAGGCATCTCCTAATCTAGGCTTGCTTGCCTCTCCAGCTCATTTTCCGTGCCAGATGTGGTTCTGGTTCCTGTGGTTTGGAGATAATGGAATTTTTGTACACACAAAAAATTAAAATCGCCATCATTCTTCTGAGGCACAGTTCAGTTCTGTTCCCTTAAACAAGAGCACATATCAACAATTACCGCTCACCTCCCCACAGGCCTGCCCTCCCTGGGGGCAGCCATGGAAGAAAGCAGACTATGCAGAACACTTTTTTAGTATTAGGGGGAGGATCAGGTGCTAAGCAAGGTGACTTTCTGCAGCTCTGTGTGAAAAGTTCTGCCATTTTGAGAAGTCAGGCAGAATGCAAACAACATAGGGGTCAGTAAATATTAACTATCAAGCTAGGAATGTCTGGCCCAAAACTGTAGATGTCTGCCTGCCTGCATAAAGGAAAACTCAGCAGATCATGAAACTCTTGGAAAGATGCTGGCAGTAATAAGATGCTGGTAAATGAGATTAAGGCAAAGCCTTATATATTGCAGAAAGCTTCTCATATCTGCAAACACAGTTATTTTCAAGTTTTGTTTATTTTCATATGTCTGTATGCAAGTAATGCCAATTACTTTGTTTTTCTCTATTTTAATAAGTCTCAGTTTCCCCACCCAGTTCCAGCATGTTTTGGAGAAATTTCTGAGGACTGATTGACATAGGACATTTAAAGAACATGGACAGTGAGAAATATCAGCTGTTGTTTCTGCCACCATAATATACATAAGTTGCTTGTCATTTGAGTAGCTGCTAAAATTCTACTTTTTCTCTGAGTACCTTCAAGTTCAGTTCAATCCAGGAAGCATTAAAGGAGCCCTCGATATGTGCCAAGCAATAAGACAGTGAATGCACCACAGATGTAATACTGACCTTCTACTGGGCTGTTAACCTTCTAGTAGGAAAAGCACACCCGTAAATTACTTTCAGCAGTTCCCTGGCCGAATGCTCTAATGACCAGTCCATAGTGCTGGACTGCAGTCAACAACGTTGGAGCGCTTACACAGCAGATTGTAATCGAGCTGACTGCTTGTGTGTGTCTTTTTAAATTTCTTTCATAAGAATTTTGAAGTTTGGGCCGGGGATTTAGCTCAGTGGCTTAAGTGCCTGCCTGGCAAGCACGAGGTCATGAGTTCGATCCCCGGTACCAAAAAAAAAAAAAAAAAAAAAAAAAAGAATTTTGAAGTTTTCATGGTAGAGATCTCTCACTGTTTGAGAAAATTTCTTCCCAGGGTGCTTTTGTCTTTGTTTTGTTATTTTTAATGTAGCTTTTGTAAATGAGATTATGTTTCTAGATTTCTTTTTTAGATAATTCACTATTGGCCTATAGAAACACTACTGATTTTTATATGTTGATTTTGAAACTTTAATTTTACTGAATTTGTTTATTTGAATAGTATGGTGAAATTTTAGATTTTTTATATATATATGAGGTCATGTCATCTGGACACAGTGACAATTTGACTTTTTTCTCTTTAACTTGGATGCCTTTCATTCCTTTCTCTTGCCTAATTCTTCTGCCTAATCCTTCTTGTATTACGTTGAATTGAAATGTTGAAAGTAGACATGTTTGTCCTGATCCAAATTTCTGGGAGAAAGGTTTCAGATTCTCTCCATTCAGTGTGATGCCAGCTATGGGGTATGTTGTGCAGGACCTTTATTATGTTCAGATACATACCTTCTGTAACTAATTTGCTCAGAGATTTTGTGAAAGGATGTTGGATTTTATCAATGGCTTTTTCTGTGTCCAAGGAGACCCTTATATTGTTTTGATCTTTCATAATATATGTGTGATGCGGTGTATCACATTTATTGATTTGTGTATGTTGAACCATTCTTATATCCTTGAATGAATTCCACTTGATCATGATGAATAGTCTTTTTAATGTGCTATTGGACTTAGTTTACTAATATTTTGTCAAAGATTTTTGTAATTATGTTTATCAGTGATATTGGCCTGTAGTTTATTTCTCTCTCTCTCTCTCTTTTTATGGTCTTGTCTGATTTTGGTATCAGGATAATGCTGGGCTCATAGAATCAGCTGGGCTCAAGAATCTCTTTTTATGGTCTTGTCTGATTTTGGTATCAGGATAATGCTGGGCTCATAGAATGAAGAATTTCTTCATTTTCAATTTTTTTTGAATAATCTACAAGAATTGGTATTAATTCTCTTTTAAGTGATAGGTAAAACTAGCAATGAAGCCATTTTTCTGGCTTTTTCTTTGATGAGACACCTTATTATTAACTCAGTATCATTTATGATTATCTGTTCATTTTTCTTGTTTCTTCATGATTCACTTAGGAAGATATGTATGTCAAGGATTTTGTCTATTTCTTCTAAGTTTTGAGATCTATTGGCTTATGATTATTTAAAATAGTCTGTAGTGACTGTGTTTTGTATATCAACTGTATTACATCCTTTTTATTTCAACTCTACATTTGAGTCCTCTCTCTCTCTCTCTCTCTCTCTCTCTCTGTCTCTTATAGTCTAGGGGGTTATCAATCTTGCTTCTGTTTTTTTAAAAACTGTTTCATTGATTTTAAGTCTCTGATTTTTTTCTAGTCTATTATTTCTTTCTTTCGACTAGTTTTAAGTTTGTTTTACTTTTCTAGTTCCTTGAGGTTTAATGATAAGTTGTCTGAGATGTTTGTGCTTTCGTTTTGTAGGTATTGATTGCTACCAGCTTCCTTTCAGTACTGCTTTCTCTATATTCTGTAGGTTTTTATATGTTGTATTTTCATGTTCATTTGTTTTGAGAACTTTTTAGATTTCCCTCTTAATTTCTTTTTCAATCTATTAGTTATTCTGGAGTATTTTGTTTAATTTCTATGTATTTGTATAGTTTCTAAAGTCTTTCTTGTGTTATTGTACTGCAATCCGAAAAGATACTTGATATGATTTCAGCTTTTTATAATTTGTTGAATCACTGTGTTCAATGGATCTACACTCCTATGTTTATTTCAGAACTATTCATAGTGCCAAGATACAGAAGCAAATGAAGTATCCATCAATCTGCAAATTGAAAGTGGGCTCTGTGTATACAACAGAATACTACTCAGCCATAAAATAAAAATTTTATCTGCAGCAGTTAGAGTGGAATTATGTTAACAGAAATAAGCCAGATGCAGAAAGATAAATACCACATGAGATTATACCCAAATATACATTCTAAAAGAATTGAACTCACAAGAAGTTAAGAATATAACACTGGTTCTGAGGAAATAGGAAGACAGATGGAAAAGATGAGATAGGAAAAGTTTGGCCAATGGATACTCAATTAGCTAAAAGTAAGTAATTCTGATATTTTGTTATACAACAGTAACTCTAGAGAATGATATGGTGCTATATATTTCAAAAAAGCTAGGAGAAAAACTGTTGAATGTTTTTTTATCACAGAGAATTACTATTTGAAGAGATTGCTTACCCTGATTTGAGTATTAGACAATATATATGTGTTGTGAAATGTAACATGATACCCCATAAGCATGTATAGTTTTATGTATAAAAGTTGAAAAAAGATGATAATAGAGCTGAAAATTTCTATTACCTAGTGATGACATAGCTATAGAAACACTATCATGTAGTGCACTACTTGTGTTTGTAGTATAAACACACCTAGTGGGCTGCCAGTCATGCAAAAGTAGAATGCATATAATTTTGTACAGTAATATTGCTTGGTAATAAACCACTATGTTACTGGCTCACAGGATTTCCTGTGCTATCTCCTTATCATTATTTTATAGTCCTCTTTTTATATTTTAAAAGTTAACTATAAGACAGGAGGCTATGTTACATCATCAGTAGCTGCCACGTGTATTTATTATTTACCAAAACTCATGATTGCATCATTCTTTCTTGTGCTTGATTTAACTCATATTATTTTATTCATCATGGCCTGAGGGGTGACAGTTAACCCATATCACATACACCATTAACCGAAGTATATAGTAGGCTGTGCCACCTAGGTTTGTCTAGGATATTTGCCAATGTTTGCTTAATGAAATCACCTAACAGTGAATTCCTTAGCATTGTCAGGTGATCTAGAGAATGAGGACCAATGCACAAAACTTCCCTGATAGTATCTAGGGACAAAAATAACAAAATCAAAAAACAAAAATATGCTTCCCAAATTAGACTCACTCCACAAAGAAGTAAGACTTGAGGCACAACAGAAGTATTCACACAGAGCCTTCATTAGGGAGAAGCTGGGCAGATTGTGGATAAATAAGCAGCAAAGTAAAAAGTTTCTCTGAGAGAAACAGCTCAGATGCTGGAATATAGCATCCTGGAGAAGACCAGATGGAAGGATAGGGAACCTCTCCACCCAGGAAGAAACTAAAGTGAAAAAGAAAGAAAGAAAGAAAGAAAGAAAGAAAGAAAGAAAGAGAAAAGGAAAAGAAAAGAAAAGAAAAAAGAAAAGAAAAACATGGACAGAAAGCTGTAGCCAGATACACTCTCACTGGAGTCAGTCCCACTGTGTGTGAAATGCCACTGGAATCCAAAAATGTATAGTCATGGTGAAATTGAGGGTTAGCAAGCCTGAGGGCTGTGGCAGGAGGACATGGTCACAGAGGGGAGCTGTGGACCGGAGAACTGCACTGGCTTATGGTGAGTGTGGGGAACTCAGTCCTCCCATGGGAGTGAGCAATTGGCCGGGCAACATTTTTGAATCAGGCAGCATAAGCCAGAAGCCAGAACTGCAGCCGGCTTCATTCAGCCACTCCTAGCAAAGAGCAGATTGGTGAGAATTGCTTGGACTGAGTCCTGCCCCTGTGTGGGATAGCCAAGGCTGAGATTTCCCTGAAGCTATCCCTAACCAGCCCCATCAGTGCAGCACACACTAATGTGGTGAAGACTATGAGTGGTTGACTAGCTAAGAAGGGAGAGGCCAGACTGCCCAACCCCTGCTTGTACTCCAGTGGTCACCAGAAGACTGAGGATGGCAACAATCCCTAGCCAGCATGCTTCAGAGTAATTGTAACCAATATAGGAAGTGCTGGGGATCTGCACTGTCCATTTGTCTAGAAGCAACCAGAAACATGACAACAAGAGGAAGAAACAAAGGAAGTCTCCAGCCTCCAATCCAAGTAGTACTGGCCCAGGAGAGGAAAACACAGAAGAGATTGGGGGTTAAACACCTGCAGTTTCTGAAGAAACAGCATCTGACATAAAGAAATATCTTCATGAAATTATAAAAGAACTTAAAACAGAAATACTAATACAGGTAAAGAAAGTATAAGAAAAATAATAAAAGAAAGACTAAGCACCTCTTAAGAAGACACAGGGAAAAATGGAGGAGCATAGAAAAAGGAGGGAAACCTTCGATGAAGAATACAAAAAAAATCTAGAATACATGAAACAGATTCAAAGAGATTACCAGGAAATTAAAAACTCCATTGAAGGCTGCAAAAACTGCTTGAAAGAAACTAAAGATAGACTATCAAACCTTGAAGACAGGTTTGCAACTTTTGATTGTGAAAGGAAAGATCTCCTAAAAATAACAAGGAATCAGGAAGTAACAATACAAAGTCTAGACAATGATAAGAGGATCTATAACTTAAGAATAAACAATGTGAGTGAAGAAGCAGGGGTAAACACAAATGAAATACAAAGGCTATTTACAGAAATAATTAAAGAAAACTTTCCAAGCATAGGAAAAGGAAATAATACTCAGATATATGAGGCATATAGAACTCCAGTCATCTGTAACCAAAATAGATCTACACCCAGACACATAATATCAAGATCCCAGAAGTTCAATACAAGAACAGAATATTAAAAGCTGTCAGAGAAAAGAAACAGATCACCTATAAAGGAAAACCCATCAGAATCAGGACAGACTTATTGACACAAACCATCAAATCAAGAAAAGCTTGGCGTGAAGTATTCTAAGCCCTGAAAGAAAATAACCTCCAACCCAGATTAATGAACCCTGCAAAACTATCTCTCAAAATTAATGGAGAAACAAGATGCTTCCATGACAAAGAGGAACTGTGGGAGTTCATGACCACCAATTCAACCCTACAAAAATTACTGAAGGACATTCTAGAGAGAGAGAAAAAAGCCATGGCTTCAGGAACAGTGGCAGAACGGGCTTAATGAATGGGGCAGACATTGGAATGAAGGGGAAAAGTAGACAACCCACAGCAGAAAAATAGCATGGCAGAGATGAGGCAGATAAGGTTGGCCATAGTTGTTAGCATGGATGGCCTTGAAACACTAATAAAAAGAAACATAGGCAGAGTGGATAAGGAGATAGGGTCCATCAAGATGCTCTATATAAGAAATATAATTAACCTGAAAAGGGTTTATGGACTGAAACCCAGTTATTTTCTCAGAGAAAACCCATTATTTTCTCAAAGATGGGAAAATAATCCTCTATATGACAGGGAACCAGAAAAAAGTGGGGGTAACTTGCCCTTCAGCTGCAATTTGGTTGGAAAGACATAACACTTGTATGTAATGGAGAACTACTCAGCTATAAGGAAGCAAACCCTTGAGTCTCCTGTAGGTAAATGGATACAGCTTGAGGTCAAGCTCAGGGGTAAAAATGTTCAGAACCACTTAGGTAAATAGCAGGTTGCCTCCCTAATCTAAAAACTAAAGGAGTTAGTGGGATACAAAATATAGAATGCACCCTGTGAAATTGAAAGGGGAGGGATTGTCTCAAAAGAGAGGGCAGAGGACATTGTTAATCTTGTATCATGATTTGAAACCCATATTGTTTGCATTGCTCTGTTTAGTTTGGTTATATTCTGTTCCAGTTTGTCTACTTGTACTAGATTTGATGAAATGGACATTTATTCCAAAAATAGCAGGATATACTACAGTAAACATTTTTAATTTCCTATTAACTTAATTTGAAGCCCTGTATTGCTTTCATTGTCTTGTTTTGACTGATTTTATTTGAATCTGTTTTGTTTGATTGCTGTCTTGTCTTAACTGATTTTATTCGAATCTGTTGTGTTTGATAGTATTGTCTGAGAGTATAGGTAGCTACTCTAGAGACAGAGATTCACTGTGATACCCATTCTGGTTTGACTATTTCCTTCTTTTGAAGTCCTAAAATGTCTCCAATGTTTTGTTTTTATTGCTATTGTTCTGTACTGCTATGTTCAATTTCATATGGGCAATTCTATTGAAGATAACAAGAGACATTGTAGATCACCTTGTATTTTGGTTTTAAGCCATGCACTATGTCGGTCCTTTTGTTTTGACTGACTCCATTTTGTTTTTTCTCATTTGGTTTTATTCTCTTCAAAAAAAATAAAGACTCATTAGGGCTGTGCAATGTAGGAATGAAATTCTGATACATGCTAAAGCATGGATGAACCTTGAAAACATTATGGTAAGTAAAAAAAAGCCAAATGGGAAAGACCACATATTGCATTCATAGGAAAGGTCCAAAATATTAAAGGCAAATCAGTAGAGACTAATAGATTAATATTAGCTAAGGAATGGGGGGTGTTGGAAGAGAAAATATTAAGTATGTGGTTTCTTTTAGGGCGTAATGGAAATGTCATTAAAATTAAATGATAATGATGTTTGTACATCATGAATATATTAAAAATACAGAATGGTATGCTTTGAAGGGGTAATTTTTGAGATAAGAATTATACCTTGGTAAAGAAGTTATTTGAAAAACTTTTTTCATATAATTTTTATATATTTGGTCTTAAATATGGGATAAGTAGCTATTATTACTTTTATTATTAGTGTCTATTAATTTTACAAAACTGGGTTTCAGTGTGATAATATTTTCATCACATCTGTCCCTGAGTCTCTCTTTGATTGCCTTAGATACATTTTTACAGGCTAGTTCCTTTATACGTTGTTCCTTAGGTTCAGTTTATTTGATATGTCCTCATGATTAGATTCAGCTCATATATATTGGCCAGAAATATCAAAGAATGGATTCTATATTCTTATTAACAAGTGTCTTATGATTTCCATTTGTCCTATTAGTAGTTAATTTCATTAAGGTGTTATTGATCATGCTTCTTCCCTTAATGTTATTCTTTTTCTATTTGAAGTCTGTGTATGTATGCGTGTGTGTATAAGCATACTAGTGTGTGTAGAAAAGTACTCTATAAATATTCCACACTTCATTCAGTATCTATTTGTTTATATTAGGATAAATGCATGGTATCACATTTAATGTCCCATGCTGTGATACATTACTAAAATTAACTATTTTGTTGCTCACTTTGTTGCAGATTTGGCCCTTCAAACTGACTTCTGCATTTTTGTGAATGTTCCTTTCATTCTTTGAAAATTTCCTCACTCTCTGATACAAGAAGATGCTGTAGTTTCATTAGGTACTTTGTATGCCTCAATTCTAGAACCAATTTTTTCGAGAAATCCTATCTCCTTTTAGGTTTATGTTTATGTTTATGTTTACAAACTGACCCTTGATCTTTAAAGTTTATTTACTGCTTATAGAGAAGTAAGTTTATGTTTATGTGTATGTACATGAATGCTTTTCTGTATTATCTAAATATACCTACTTATTCCTCCATCCTATCTCCATATCCATCTGTTCATTCATCTATCCACCCATTCACCCATCTAATCATATGTATAACACCATTAGTTTATATTGATACTTTGATTTCAATCTAACACCATAGGCTTAACTTAGTTTTCTCCTTTTCCACATTTGTAACTCCCTTTACAGAGAATAAGAAACCTGATTTCCATTATCCTTAGTTACTTATATGATAAAAAACACATTCATTCATTCTCACACAATTTATGTTCCAATATGTTTCTACTCCTTCTTGGATCTAGCTTTTGGGAGGATTTTTTCATAAAGAGAAGAAAGTGTAGCAGGACAATGAGGATAAGGCTGTTTTGACTTGCAACTTAGTAAATTATACCAACAAATTTTTTAGTATTGACTCATTTTTGGATTTTTGCAATGTGGTATACTTTAGTTTTTCTAATCTTTTATTTAAGATATTTTGATAATTTATTTCGCAGACATGAAAAAGCTTTGGAATGCTAGATATTTTCTTAGCCATTCCTTTAATTTCATTCTTTTTGGTTTCTACAGGAAGAATACAAGGCTTTCTCCCAACTTCTTTGTATTTTTCAATGCCTTAGATTTTGGAAATGGCATAAAAATGTTAGCTTTATTTTCAGTAGTGGAAATTATTGCTGCAATTTAGAAGCAAGGGATCACAAAATATCTATGTTCAGTGGTGAGGTCAAATTCTTGCAAAAGCCACCAAGTATTTACAGTACTTTATGAAGTAGTTTTTTTGTTGTTGCTGATGTTAGAGATGCGAGAGATTTCTAAAACTTTATGGAATTTCATAAAGAAAAAGAAAAGAAGTATTTCAACCAAATACCATTAGTATCTGTTAGTCTAGTATTGAAGAGGACTGCCTTAAATAATTGAACCAGCCAATATTTTCTATCACTATCTTTCATCTCTTTCAGATCCAACCTAACTCAGTGGAATTTCTTGGAGCCCATAAGAAAGTTAATTGAAAAAATAAATCTGCTGTTGCAAACATTTGTATTTTAAGCAGAGGTGGAATTTGAGGAAGTGCCATGTAGACATTTATCATTCTGTAAATCATGATAATTGCCTGTGACCTGGAACAGTTTCAATGGTTAAATAATATTTTATTTTTGAGGACTTCTTTTGTTCTCCCAACTGATTATTACCATGTTTTCATGGTGCCTTTAAGCCTAAAGTGCATATGTGGCTTATATTTATTTGGGTAGTTGGTGAATTTAGGAGGTAACAATCTGCAGCTGGATATCAGACTTTGACAGATTTCATGCTGTTTATTTTCTTTCCCATTTCCCACCAGCTAACCTTTCATTTCTGTTTTATTATATGTAGTCAGACAGATAGAGAGAGAGATTCCTCCGAAAAGACTGGCATATATGTGTGTGTTCATATTCATATTTGAGTATAGATACATGGCAGGAAGACATGTGTGTACAGGAATGTAACTTACCAGTACACTTTTTAAAAAAAGTATTTACTTCTGAAATTGTTATCACCTTTGACACTGCAAAAATGAGTGGGTGAGGATAAAGAATAATACTTTTTTGTTAAAATTCATATGTGGTATACCATGATCAGTTCACAATTTGGGGACTGTGCCTCCCAGTAAATTGCATGCTATACTTCTGTCATTGGCTCTGGTGGCTAAGAAAGAAGGTAATCCAAATTTTCAAATGAAATGTCTGACAAAGAAAACAATAGAAGTTATATTTTGGAAGCATACTCATTCATAATACTGGTAGATTACATTCACTGCAAGCATAGATCAACAAGAATGTTGTCTGAGACTGTGATTAGAATTCTCATTCATTCATTTTTTTTTCAACAAATATTTATTGAGAATCTTCCATGTTCTGGACACTGTCATAGATACAAATATAGACCTTGCTGTTTAACAACTGGCTTTCCAACAAATGAAAACTTCCATTTGGTTGTATTTGCCAATTTCTATGGTATAAATATCCCCACCTTAACCAATTTCAAGATATAGATGTGCTGCAGTATCAGAAGATATGGGCACAGCCATCCATAGCAAGGTAGTGTGACCTTACTGCAGCCCACCAATGGCCCTTGATGTCAAAGAGTTTTTCGTCAAGTTGGGGAGACATACACACTGTATCCAAAAAATGGTTTCATTAAAAGTGTAACTTCGAACTGCGACTTGGGCTATGAAGAAAGGGAATGTGGCATTACAGTAGAATGTAATAAATGATTATGGACTCGATTATGGAAACATTGGAAGTATTCCTTTGGAAACTAATCTTTAAGCCAAGAATTTAAGGCACAAAAGTAGATTGCTAGAGGAAGGGGAGAACATTTCAGACATAAGTTTCAGTTATGGGAAAGCTCTGGGGTAAGAGAGAAGTTGGTGTATTTGGAGAAAATTAGTATGTGTGGCTGAGAGCTGAAAAAAAAGGAGGATGTGACCAGTTTGAAGCCATAGGAAGAATCTTATGGTTTATAAGCTATGGCTTATAACCTTATAAGCTATGATAAGATTGTGGATTTTTATGATAAAAGCAAGATGTTTTAGTCAGCTTTCCATCACTGGGATAAAATACTTAACCTGCAATTTAAAGGAGAAGAGGTATATTTTGGTTTATGATTTCAGCCTGTGGTCAGCTGGTTCCAAGGCAGGAACAACATGGCAGACAGGCACGGTGGAGGAGAAGTGCTCAATACATGACAGCCAAGTAGGAGAGAGAAGAGAAGAGAGGAGCCAGAAACAAGAATACATCCTTCCAGGTTACATCACCAGTAACCTACCCCAGTGACCTACCTTAAATAGGTCACTATTTAGCTACTAAACATATCAGTGGCTGAATCCACTGATAAGTGTACCACCCTCAAAATCCAAATCCCTTCCAAGCATATGAAATATTTATATCAACACCATAACACAAGGATTATCCATTGAAGAGTTTTAAGTTAGAGTAAAATGCTGAAATAAACTACATTGATCACTCTGACTACAAGAAGTTGACGTTGGATAATGAGTTGGAGTTGACTCAAAAGGAAAGTCGGGAGGTAATCAGTAGTTTGTTAACAGTATTCTGTATAAGGGATGCTTATGAAGTGGAAAGGAGTGGTGAGATATATTTAAGATCTTAAATTGAGAGGACTTAATAAGGGCTAGTATTCAATATATTACCTGTCTGAGGTTTGCACAACTATCTGGATCCGTGCTATGAGAACATTGTGTGTGTGTGTGTGTGTGTGTGTGTGTGTGTGTGTGTTAAGGTGTATTATGTATTTTGGATTTCATAAGTTTGAAACATCTTTAAGACTTCTAAGTGGATGTGTGGCTCTGGTCTGGCCTACAGTATCTATGCTGCAGTAATTTGCATGTAGTGATAGTTGGAGGAACCCTATGTCACACACCTTGCTCTCCAGGCAGCAGGCATTTTCCTAGCACTTACATGATGGTTTACACTATTTTGTTTCCTTATGGGCTTTTTGCTTCTGATTAAGGGAATAGTAATGCATCTTTCCAGCATCACAAAGATTTGAGGAGTGTTGAATTTATTTTTTGTCTGAATTTATTTTCTGAGCCCTTTTCCTTTATGTATTTTATGCACTTTAATAGGCAATGTATTAAGTGAAATAATGCATGCAAAAAAGTTAATAGCTTGGCACATAGTAAGAACTCAGAAAATGGCATATCATCATTATTACCCAACCATCATCTTCATCAGTTAATCACAATCACCCTTTTTCATTATTCATGGGTTTGTTACCAACGTGTTGAAAAGATACTCATGCTATACGCAAGAAATATTTCAATGTATGTGTGTGCATGCATGTGTTCATGTGTAAGGTGCAAAGAAATAGAGAAGTCTATAAACTTTGGACTTCATGAGTATGTATTATTTTTATAATTACAAAAAAACCTCATTGCACAACTTAAACAAGTACAGTTCTTACTGCTGATCAAAAGTAACCCAAAACATGTTGTATACAAGGTGTTATAACAAAGTCAGATACCACAATATGTGAGTCATTATGGATGCAACCACTGCTAAATGATTGTAAAATTGTTTTCCTGGTTAAAAATGATTTAAACTATTGAAAGAAGATCAAGCAGAATAAGACTAGATATATAATGCAGCTGCTCCGTAACGAACTACCCCGAAGAGTGACTTACCGCTTTGTTTTACTTCTAGATCATGAGTTTGGTTGGAGTATAGTGGGAATGTTTTGCCTCTGCTAGACTTGACATTAGGCATGCTAACAAAAAGGCTGGAAGGCAGAATCATCTGCAGAGACCTGCACTCGTTTGTCTGGGGTTGATGCTGGCTGTTGGCTGGCATCATCAGAGGCTATGGCTGAAGCCACTCTTAGTGGCCATTCCATGTGTCTGTACGTCTTGTGAGGGCGGGGTTTGAAAAGTGAGTGTCCCAAGAGAGAACTGGATTGAAGCTCTGTCAGCATTTAGGACCTAATCCTGGAAGTTATGCAGCACTACCTCCTGCATTTTCTTACTGTCAAAGTGACTCTCTCAATGGGTGAGTGAGAACTTCTACAAGAACAAATGGGGTCAGAAATACTATTGTGATCATTTAAAATATATATGTAATTTTTCACAAACAGCCCTCTCTTTCTGGTGTCATCTGTACTGAAAATATGGAGAATTAGCCAGATTCTCTTAGATGCCATAGTTGGGCATTAGCATTACAATTTCACCTTTTCTCCACAACTTCATTCATGCACATGAGAATCGTAAATACTTATGTGAAAAACCAAAGAAATTTTTTAAAATTAACTGATACATAAAATCATAAAAAGTGCATGTTATTTATGAAGTTTAATATAATATTTTAATGCATGTATATATTGTGTAATGTTTAAATCATGATGAACATAATACTGTGCTTATCATTTCTTTATAGTAAAAACATTCCAATTCTTTCTAGCTTTTTGAAAAGTATGCTACATTTTCATTATATATTGCCATGCTATAGTGCACTAACACACTATAACTTTGTACTCTTGTTTTGCTATGACTTAGTAGCCATTCATCAGCTTCTTTCCATCTCTGCCTCTCCAAACCAAAGAATTTGTACATTATAGCATTATCTTTCCCATCCCTACCACAGCCAGGATTTTTAGTTGTCCTAGATGCTCTCAAATTTATCTTAACTTACAAGGCAAATTGACATATTCCAAGGATAGGAAATATCTACCTTTTCCTGGTTTAACCTCAAAGCTCATGGGTTGTTGTATTTGATTTTGTTCTAAGCTAATTCCCCAAATACAAAGGAAAATTAATGAATGTGAATGTTTTCAATAAAATTTCAAAAAATCCTTTACATCTACTGGCCTCACTTTATATGAGGCTGTGTTAAACTTGCTGTATTCAGAGTCAGATCCACTTCTCACATTATTTATTTATTAGGTTTTAATCAACTGATCTGTTTGTATCCCCACTGTCCTCAGTTCCAACTGGGTCGTGAGTGCATAGACTACTATTAATGGAGATTAATCATCATGCATTTATTGATTATCCATACATCTGTGCTTAAAGAATTGTCAGAAAACAATTTTATAGTATGAATTGGTAGACCTAAACAAGCTATAAATTATATCTGGAGGGATTCTGATTTTATAAATACTGTTATTGTAACTTTAATTTCTTTGAACTTAAATTCTTTCCTCATTTGAGAAACTGAAGTAATCAGTTCATGTAACAGAAGACTTAAACTTAACACTATGTTGGCACAATAACCATCTAAAAAAATTTACTACATAAAGCAAACCCAATCAGATTTTTAAAAAAGCAAAACAGACTTTTGTACAGTCTTTCAAAATGCAAAGCCACGTGTGGTGGTGCACACCTGTAATCCTAACACTCAGGAGAGACTGAGGCAACAGGACCACCATAAATTTAAAGCCAACCTGGGGTACATAGTAAGTTCAAGGCCAGCCTAAAACATGTAACAAGACCCTGTCTCAAAATGCCAAATCAATCAATCAATCAATCAAAAGGTAAAAGCAACTTTTATTCAGGATTGAATTGAATTTTAACAATTTTTTCTTCTCAGGTATTTTCTTGTTTAGACTGAAGATACCCATAAGATATATTTTATTAAGGCAATATTTTATACTTCAGGAGTCTGGTAAGGTTTGAAACTTTTAGCAGTCCATATTCTCCCATAAAAATGCCAAAATGAGTTAATAGCCTGTGTCGCCACTGAAATTTACAGTCTAAATGGAATCCAAATATTCTTGTGCCTGAGTGTGTATATTCACTGACACATAATTGTAAGAGATATTTACTAAAGTCTCCAATATAGATGCTTAATTATAAAAATTAATCGGTTATGATGGTCAGCCTAACTGGTCTTCAGCTCCCTTAGAAGAACTTTTATAAAATGAGAATGTTGAGTCCCACACCCAAAAGATGCTGACTCATAGGACAAGTATGAAGCCAAGAAATTTATATTTTTCAAAAGTTCCCCTTATGATTCTGGGTATCAGCCCAGTGTGGGAATAACTGAACTAGAACATTTGCTAACTTTTAAAATAATTTTTGCGATGTAAGATGTCCTGCCTTGATAGAAGGTTTTATAGCTCAAGACAAAATGATACTGTGTTTGAATTTCCATCATTATTATATTTTACAATAGGAATTTAGGTTAACACTAAACTTTATGTGATTCACTTTATAGGATAAGCCATATTCTCATAAAAACCGAGGAAAGAAATTTGAGCTTATAAATCTCATATTTCCCTCCTTAGTTCTGTGTTTTGGTGAAATATGTGAATATGTGCTCTATTATAATAATGACAATTATTATGAAGATATTTGGTCTGAACTTTTCTTTTGGATTCCTATGTTGCTTCCCCTTAGCGAACAACTACCAATAATTCATATGATTAGAAGTAATGAATTAGATGTGCCTCAGAAAAATGGAAATTCATGCGCAGAGCTACAAAATATCATATTTTCACAGGTAGAGGAGTAGATTAAAGGTATTTTCACCTGGGGAAACTGAATAGCTAAAGATTTCAGTGATGACAAACCTGCTGCCTGTGTGCCACAAAGGGCTGTTTGTATCATTAAAAGCTCTAAAAAGTTCAACCTCAGTCATCTACATGCTTAAAATTGTCTAGAGTAGTTCAGTGTAGCCGAGATATAATGTATAGGTTCATATGCTGAGCTATTCAGTCTTCAATGATGTGGTAAAGATTGGGTCTATGTTCAGTCATCTGGAGTGGCTTTTTCAAGGAGGTGTGTTCAGATGGATTGATGAGAGCTGAGCTGTAGGCACAAGGTGGGGCAACAGATTTTCAGTGCCACATGTTTTCTGTCCTTAGCTTATGTGATGCAAATGTTTTGTTCTTAATGCTTTCTTTCACCACTCCTTAACTTGGTATATGTATATTCAATGTCTTCATCCGACTCTTGGTTCTTCTTGTGATGGCTTGGAAACGAGATCCTTAAAGGACAGATGCAGTGTAGATCCTTTAACATGGATACTTTGCTGCGGGCTGCATTTTAATCCTCTTGGTGAGCGATGTGGCAGGACTGTCTTGGACATTAGTGAAATGGTGGACAACATGAAATGCAACCCATTGTTCACGTCTGAGTTTCTGAATCAATGATCAAGTCCAAGAGATGACTGGTAAGTTCTTAATCTGCTTTTCTGCCCTTATGGATTTCCATTTGAGAGATGATTGGCCTCAGAGATAATTTTCTCCAGATGAAAAAGAACTGAAGTAGAAATTAGAATCTATTTCACTTCTTACTAAGCAAGTTTATACTGAATATCAAAGCACTCACATGATTATATGTGTGTGTGTGTTTTCATTTACTAGTTTCAGAAACAAATCTAAATACTTTAAGTATTTTAGGACATGTAAAAAATGTATTTTTGTCATTAAAATATAATTTATGTAAAACCTTTTGTTGATGCTCTGTAATTTAGCTAAGTCTAGAAATATCACTTGGGCAAAATTGTCTTCAAATAACATTTGAAAATTTTTTTCTTTGAAGATTCTTTTGGAATTAGCATAATTTTTCAATCAAAGGTTTTCTGGGGGTTTCATTATAATGTGTACATTATAATTCTTGTGGCCATTTCATGTTTCATTCCTTTTTGATCTACCTCCTACCTCCCAGCCTGTACTTCCCATGCTGACCCCTAGGAATAAAAGGCTGTTATTACATCCACTGCTTTTTGGTTATTTTAAAATGAAAATATTCTGAAATGTGGAGGATGGATGATTCTTACTGACTTCATATAGAAAGCCCTTCTCAGACCTCACTGTAGTCTGGGCAGTTTATATTTGTAATCCCATGGAGAAGTTATTGGAATTCCAATAATTCCTATCTACCACTGGCAGTGCAACTCACAGTGAGACTAAAGACCCTAAGGCACATTTGTAGCTGTGGGGAGCCAAGGTCCAGATTGCTAACAGGAACCAAGGTCCCAACCCAGGGCCAAAAGTACGTTTTGTTAATTCATGAAGATGAGTTGCTGTGAGAGTGGTATGAAGTATGTGAATGCTGTGAGCTGGGTGGTTGGTGGTCAGAGATCACCTCTGCAATATGCAGAGAGAAGGATATGCAGAAAGAGTAATCTGTGTAACACAACTTGAAGCAGTATCTAATGTTTTAGGGTTGGTGCTTCAGCTCTGATATGTAATTTTTTAAGTTCTGGGAAGTGATGGCCTCTTATCTCGAGGCTCCATTCCAGCCAACAGTATTGAATGTGGCTCCCTTTGCTTCCCAGCTCACACTTGCTTTTTTGGGAACTGTGGGGAAGGACAACACTAACCTGTAGCTTTGCTACCAAGACTGCACATCAGCACCTCTGCTAGACTGGTTTGCATTGCTTAGAGCAAGTTGAGGGAATAAGGAAAAGAGACAGCTCTCTACATATCCCTAAATGGAAATAGGGGCAGGTTTAGCCAAAACAAGGTATTTGCTCTTCTTTCGAGGAGAATTGCCCAGGTGGCCCTCCACATCCTCCTTCCCCTTCAATTTGAATGTAGCTGTGTAAATGTCTTACTGTTGATAATGTGAGGTGACTTTTCCAGAATATCTACCAGAGAATTAAAAAATGCATCTGGTGCGTTAAAGATTACTTTATCACTAATATTTTTAAATTACTTTGTTTTATTTAGCTGATGAGGTCAATTAGTTTCTGGTGCTGGAGGGAACAATTTCCTTTTACCCAGAAATTAGATTAAAAGCACTAGAATTTTGGGATATTAAATTTAAGGAAACTTTTAAAGCTTGTCCAGCCAAATTAAAGCTTCGGAAAGGGGGCCTTGTCTCTAAAGGACCTGACCCTTCTAGCTTCTAGTCCAGAGTTCTGTTTGTAATTCTTCAGCCTTCCCAATTATCAGAAGTTCTTGACATTCTCTGCCTTGTGACCTTAGAATAGCAGTATTTAAGGCAACTTAAATTTTCTGGTTACCACATAGACAGGTGAGTTGCTTAATGCTCAGGAAAATACAGGAGATTCAGGGATACAAGTACAGTTCAAGGCTCGGTTCTCCCACCTCTTGTGACTAGTCAGTTTCCTTAAACATCTCTGAGCCTATACGCTTACTCAAATCCTTCAAAATGAGGTAAATGAGGTTTCCATCTCCAACGTCCCAGCAGGAAGCTAGATATTAGGCCTACTTTGTTAACCAGACAGTCCCAGGTCCTGCTCTCAGAGAGGGCAGCTCATGAGAGTATGAGAATGAGCTGCCAGTTTCAACGCTCACTGCTGTGAGAGAGGTGTCCCTGCGTGGAGATGGGGCACTTTGCACAGGTTAGACTTCCAGAAGAATCACACAGAAGCTGAGATGTGATGAACAGTCAGGAGCAGACAGGGGTAAATGGGACTGTCTCAACTTTCTCTTCTGTAAAATGAGGCCATACTCACCTTGTTGGGTTATAGGGTAAGAATCAGAGACAGTGAATGTGGCTCACCAGTACTATGCCTGATAGTTCAGTGTAGGGTAAGAAAACACAATTCAGTAAGTATCACCCTAGACAGTAGGATTCAAAATGAGTAGGGTGCTGATCTCTCTATTGCTTTTGTCCCCTTGTTCTTGGTTGGCACTTACCTCTTTACCTATCTGAATCTCAAAACCACCTGCTTAGTAAGGCCAGGAATGTGTTTCTCTTGCTATTGTTTCCTTAATCCTCAGCATGTCTTAGTGCTTGCTGATCTTTATTAATCTTTTAGATGTAGTTGATGTTTTGCTGTTTCTCCTTCCTTTAACTTTTCATTTTATTCCTGCCTGACTTTCAACTGTTAGCATACACATGTATTTGCCTGAAACTTTTCTCTGGCTGCTGAGGCCTGCTCGGCTCACAGAAAAGGAAGCCTGGAGAAGAGGAGGAATTGAGCTCCATCCTCAGCTGCTCTCAGAGGGGTCAGATAACAGTTGATGGATAATTCCCCCAATTTCCTGGCCCCTTGGTTGGGGTAACACAGAAGGAAGGCTCCCAGTGTCCCCATAGTATTTAACTCATCACCCATAGTGAAAACTTGATTGATGATTCATCGTTAGTTGGCTATTTTCCCCATCTACTTACCAGTGAATCCTGGGATTTCCCCAAACTAAAATATTCTTCATCAGGTAAACCTCTGACTTGTATGGAGGGAGTGTTCTGCCTGTGAGGAGCCTGTCTCCTCTGATGGGCACTGAAATGGCAGTCGTGATCTCAGGTTTCTTTGCAGTCAGGGGTACTGCCCTGTATTCATTACAGCTTCTAAACTGGAAGGTACTGTTATGAAGAAGTAGGAAATGCACAGAATTCATTCTATTGATGACGTGGCAGAGACACCACCTGAGTGGTAGAGTAGCTTCCAGCATCTAATGTTAGTGCCACCTGTGATACAACCCTAGACTTGAAGCATGGCGTTAGTAAGGCTCCAGGGAAAGCTTTGAGATTTTTTTGAGTGTTTCTCCTTGCCCGTCTCTGAACCTAGCTCTTGGGTACTCTCAAAGACTTTTTGAGCTCTCTAGTATGTTTTGTAAGAAATTCCTTTTGGGTCAACATGTCAGGGTTGGCTTCTATGGATTGTAACTGAGAATATATCCATCAGGATCCAGTCAGGAAAATATTTCTGCTAGGTTTTTTGAACAGATGGAATTTAATACAGACAGTTGATTAAATGGTGATGGAAAATCTGAGAAGCCAGACAAGGAGCAATGAAGCAACCAGAGATTAGTAACAGCTGGAAAATGATATCCCCGTAGGGCTGGAGGGACAGTGAAGAAGACTGTTATCGGAGCCCATTGTCTGACAGGAGGCAGAAGTAGAGTACAGGCTGCCCAGATGGGCTGACAAGGAAGGTTGTAAGTAACCAGAAGTTAAAGGGTAATCGGGGCATAAAAGCAGGATCTAGAAATAGACCTGGAAGCCAACAGGCAGTTGAAACATGCACATAATGGGAGCTCACATGTTTTTTGACTGAGCGAAGAAAGAGAATCAAGAAGGCTGGAAGCAGAAACTTGCTATACCAATTCTTAAGGGTTTGGGAAATGAGAAGACTTTCCCTAAGAAGAAGAAATCAGAGAAATAAACGGGAAATAGACAAGGGGAGTGTCCAGGAAGCCACAATGCAAAAGCAATCAAATCTGCCATACTGCTAACTAGATTTCTACCAACTAGACCTCTGAATTACTCATTGAGACTAGATGAGAGACTCAAAGCCCTTATCCATGAGCTTTGGGTATCATAGCTTCTAATCCAGGTAATTCCCTTGGTAACTTTGGTTATTAAGTGAGGATAACTGCGCTGCTAATTTTAGTTGGGCAAAGTGAGAAGCAATGAATAAAGAAGACTTTTATATATTGGCAAAATAGAGAAATGTGTTGCAGCAGGAATCTTAATTGATAAACTAGAGATAAGTGCACTCACTCTCACAGTTTGAATTTATGGACTCTCCCATATTGCTACAGGGACTAATGAAAAACATTGTTTCTGTTGGCAACACTGCTTCACTGCATAGGAGAAAACAAAAGTTCTGCTTTTGGAGTTCATCAGAAAGGACGTGACCTAAAGGAAAGAGCAGATATTTCCCTTTCCTCATTTATTTACATCTGTATTATTGATGTTTATCTTTTATTTTTTTATTAAATAATTTTATTTAAAGAGAAACAACAAAACCATACAAAACAGAATAAAGGGTAGCAACAATACAGTATTCCAAGGAAAAAAGGAAAAGAACAACAACAAAAAAACCTAAGAAATTATTGCTTGACAAATTACATACTGACTTCTTAGAAATAGTTGCTCAATTTACAAAGTTAAAACATGTAAAGTAGACATTCAAACAGTGAGACTGTTAACAGTTCTGCTCCACGATCTGAAAAAAAAACAGCAATATGGTCATCCATCTTACCCATGCAAATATACATGCAATTATATCAAAAGGGTAAAATTAAACACAACAAAACAGAGCAAAGCGGATCACAAGAAAGCAATGTAAGAGACAAAAATTTCAAAACTAGACAATCGGAGATATTCACTCTCTATCATATTGACTCTTGTTTTCTTGCAAATAGTTGTCCATATTGTCACATACAGGGAGTTCACATGAAACACCCTAGTATGGAATTGATCTGAGCAGGATGAGGAGGGCATTTCAGGTCTTCAAGACCAGACATTAGGGAAGCCAAGAATGGCTGTCATAGTGTCTCTCATTTTTCTCAAAACAGCTGTCCATACCTTAATGTGTGTTGAACTTAAACAAGGCAAAGCAAGCTAAGACCACTTTGAACAAAAAGTGATAGTTTTGCTGGACTTCACATCATGACATTATGGAATCAGCACTGGGTATTGTAGTGTCTCTTTTTCTTCAAAGTAGTTGTTTATTTCAACATGTGTTATATAGTTGGTTCTCGTAA
>PVJX010030428.1:0-22112 GCA_004027295.1 Dolichotis patagonum
CATACCACAGTGATATATGTGCACCCATGTTTATAGCAGCACAATTTGTAATAGCCAGATCTTGGAAACAACCTAAGTGTCCATCAACTGAGGAATGGATAAAAAAGTTGTGGCATTTTTATACAATGGAGTACTACTCAGCTATAAAGAATGATCACATCGAGATATTTATAAATAAATGGACATGACTTGAGACCATCTTCTTAAGTGAAATAAACCAAACTCACAAGGGTAAATACCATATAGTCTCCCTAGTATGAGATTTGATAAGAGTATATAAGACTTTATGGTAAGCATGAGTCCCCATCTCATAGCTTCGAAGTCTTTCAAAGTTTTAAATCATCAGTTGGAATGGTTTTATCCTGTTTTGTTTGACTGTATCATACTTGATGATATGAATAGCTGTTTTGAAGAAAACAAAACATTATGACAGCTATTGCTGATTTAATATCATCCTTCTTAGACGTCCTACCATCCTTTTTTTGTTCTAGTACTGTTGGTTCTATCTATCACATTGTGTCTTATTGGAATTTGAATATGTGATAGTTCAAACAAATTTTTTTTCTTTTTTATCAAAAATGAGATATTATAGTACCCATTGATCATTTTCTGTTATTCGGTTCAGAAAGCCCTGTAATTCTTTCACTCTATGCATGGCTTTATACTATTGTGTTATGTTTGATATTATTGTATTTGAAACTATACTCAACCATAGCAGAGTAAGAGATATGGTGTTAGCTACTGTTGATGTCCAGTTGACTTAGTGTAAAGTAGTGTGTTGCCTATGTTGTCCTGTTCTGATCTGCTCTGTACTGCCCCCTTTTGTTTTATTCTCTTTCAAAAAAAAAGAGAAAGACAAGGTTGTGCTGTGACAACAACTATTCCCAAACCTCAAATCCAACCTAACTTGGCAATGTCTACCCATTTTTGCCAGTGAAGGTACTCTGGATGATCCTCTTATGAGATATTTTCCAGTGGGAAGTTTCAGACTTTGTTATAGAGTGGAAAGAATAAACATGGAGAGTCATGATTGTTGGTGCCCAATTGGAAGTGACTCATTGATTGGACAAAGCAAGTCACATGGTCTCTCCTACAGGGAAGCATGTGTCTGGACAGAATGAGCACCTGGAAGTGTTGATGGCTGGCAAGGCTGTTTATTGTAGAGGTTATCTATTAATGGGCTGATGGGCAGATAGGGGAAGCATGTGCCTAGGAGCTATGCAAGATCATCCATGGGATGCAGACAGAAAATAATGGAATATCTATTTATATTTATTCTTTATTTTTTCCTTTTATAGTTTCTATTTTCTGAGTATGTCTATTTCCATTTTAATGAATGTCTATAATATACATAATTTTGGACATATAGTTGTATATGATTATAATTATAAATAAATATGTATATAGTGTGCGTGGGTGCTCAAAAAAGTTTTATGGATGGGGCAAGCAACAAAAAGTATTCAGTGATCACTGACCCAGAGAACAGAACCCAGACACCCTTATGGTATGAGTGGAGGGCTCTTGGCAAATAGGACCTTCAAACCCTTAATCCAAAGAGTGTAGGAAGCTTGATATCTTTGACCATGAAATCTGATTTTGATTCTCTTTTCAGAAGCTTGTGAATCAATACCCATGTAGTTACTTTTCTTGTTGCTGAGACAAAATATGCAACACCCAAAAGATTTATTTAGCTCAGTTTGTAGAGGTTTCAGTCCATATTGGCTGGCTCCCAGGCACTGTGGCACATGACAGAGGGGCAATAGTTCATGGCAGCAAGAGACAATTAAAGCACCATGAGAGAGACAAGACTCTATCTGTTATAGTATATGCAGACTACTTGCACTAGGGTGGTGGTGGCTCTCACACCCTTAATCCTAGCATTGGACCATGAATCTATCACCAACTCCAGATTTAGTCACCTCTGAAAAGCCTGCCCCCCATGATTGCATGAGGCTTGGGAGGGCATCTAGACACAAACCATAACAACCCTGAAAGTCTCCAGAGAACTGAGGCTGAGCTAAGGTAAATTAGAGTGAATACCTTTTCTCCTCTTTTGCCTGTAGCCAGCAAATACAAAAGTAGCTGAAGTACTTTGCAGAAGCACTGCAAAAAGGTGACATGTGTTCAAAACATGCAGGGTATCAGATGCAGGGCATAGATAGGGTGTGGTGCCTGAAGTGCATAGTGGCAGTCAAAGATCAGGTAGGGCGTACCACCTTACTCAGGAGAACCCAAAGAAGCAGATCCAGGGAATCAGGTGTTACCTGCCACTGCTTTTCCTGTAGTGAAAGGTTCTTTCCAGGGAAGAGAGGTGCTAGATAAACCTGGATGATAGAGAGGAGGGAAGGGAGAGAAACAAGAGAGGGAGGGAAAGTCGGGGGAAGGATACAGAGAACAGAGAGAGGAAGGGAGAGAGAGAAAAGAATAGAGTGAGGAAAAAGTGCTTCAACTGTCAATTTAGATCACCTGAAACGAGAGGGGAGCTGGAGGGCTAGCAGAGGGGGGATGAATGCATGTGTATATGTGGGTGTCTTTGAACATTTGTGAGTTTGTGCACAGTCTCAGAAGCTGATGTGATCAGCCTATTAAATGTTATTTTTTTGATTACAGTGAGGTCTCCCACATGTGGGACATGAAAAGACTCACTTCCTGTCCATTGTCATGGACAACTGAAGAGAGGAAAAGCAGAATGGGGAGACGGCACAGTGTATAAGGGACAGGTACTGAGTGGAGCTGAGCAGAGAGAAAGTATCAGGAGACAGATCTGAAAGTGAACACTGGAGATGGTTTTTGTTATATCCAAAGCTTGGCTAGGAAAGCCTGTAATCCCCAGTACCTATGGGATACTGACCATGGCACAAAATGTAGCACTGTTTTCCCCTAGACACCTGCTTCTTTCCCTCTCCTCTGATGCATACCATCAATTTTCTAGTCATTTAGGCTTAAAGCTTCAGTCCTACCCTAGCACACCTTCCCATTCCATCCATGTCAAGTCCTTTACCTCTCATGTGGATTCCTTCTCCTTCCTCCCTCTGCCTTTTCTTGGGTTCAAGAGAAAAAACCCTGGCATACAACAAAACCCTGAGGTAATTGGCTTTCTTAGGACTTTTAAAATTTATAATCTGTGGAACAGAAACAAATATTCAGAAATGGTGGGGTTAGGGGCAGGAAGAGGGAGAGCAAGAAAAAGAGAAAGGGGAGAGAGATTGTGGTTCAAGAATAAGGGAGTAAAGGGAGTAAGAAACCAAATGTCAGGGTTTCAGGGGGAGGCTCAGAAGGATATGCAATCTAGAATTTGGACAGTAACATTAAGAAAGTTAAAAGAGGCTGAGAATGTAGCTTAGTGATACAGCACTTGCTTAGCATGTTGGAGGTCCTGGGTTTAATTCCAAGCATATTCAGCCATTTCAGCCTCCTCTGTCTTTTTTGTCTCTCAGTGTTTCTGTCTGTGTCTCCTCTGTCTTTTTTGTCTCTCTGTGTTTGTGTCTGTGTCTCTTTCTCTGTCTCTGTCTCTCTGCCTCACTTTCTCTATCTGTGTCTCTGTCTCTGTCTGTCTGTCTCTCTCCATCTCCATCTGCTTTCTTCTCTTTCTCTGCTGCTTGCTTCCATGGTGAAAACACTTCCTTTGCTCCTTGCTGTTTAAAACTTCTTCACTAGAGAGAGCCAAAGAAACCAAACTAGTGAATATTCCTTGGAAATTTCTTATTAGCCTAATTGGGCCAGGAGACTTTGTCCCTTCAGCTGTTCAGTTAGATCATTATATCCAGTCGTAGCTGTTTGTCTGTGGACTCCCAACCCTGCCTCCCTTGCAGGTCTCACAGTTCGAAACCTCCACTCTGTGCAATGTTTCTTTGGTCTTCAGTGCCCCTCCATCTCTGAGCTTCACTCCCAGTAGTTGTGTCGTGGAAACAGAATTGAACATTCCTATTCTAGCTTTCCCCTTTATCTTCTACATTCTGTTATCTTTCCATTGTGGGACTGCCCAACCCACTCTTCTGGATAGACTTGAACTAGATTTGGCCAGGACTCTGACCACAAGCATCTACTGAATTTTTGGAATGTGACCAGTATGGTTCTCAATAATTGCTTATATGTTTGAATAATAGTATTTTGAATAAATTGGGTTGGGTAAAATGTAACAGTGAGATGAATTTCACTTATTCTTGTTCTTATTCTTATTCTTATTCTTATTCTTATTCTTATTCTTATTCTTATTCTTAAACCCAGGGCCTCTGGCATGCTAAGCAAGTACTATATCACTAAACTACATTCTCAGCCTCTTTTAATTTTCTTAATGTGACTTCTAGAAAGTTTAGCATTGCCTGCCTGACTCACATTACAAAGCTATTGGACAGCCCAGGGCTAAACTAAACTCTCAGAAAAGGGCCAGGCTTTCTCACTGGTGGCAGTTGCTCAATCTATTCTCCCTTTGGTAGGTCTCCTCCTCTCCCTGTCTTACACCCATGTAGCTCCTACCCATCCTGCAAAACCACTCTCCAGTGCAGTCCTTTGAAGCTCCATGCCCTCAGGCAGAAGTAACCTATTTATTTTCAGAACTGTTGAACTTTTTCCATTTACTTGTTTTATTTTGAAAATATACTTTAGGTGTTGGGGGTATGACTCAGTGCTGTAGCACGTGTTTAGCATGAACAGGGCCTTGGTATTAATCACCAACACCAAAAAATATATATATATATATATAATATAAATTATATATGTATGCATTTGCAATTTTATAGTTATTATATTCATTATAATTATTAAAATTGATGTCTTACTTTTCTTGTCACTGAGACAAAATAGTCAATGCCTGAAGTTAAAGGAGAAAAGGTTTATTTTAGCTCACAGTTTATAGTTTTAGTCCACAGTTGACTGGCTCCAGGACAGAGTGGCATGGCAGGGGGCATCACAGAGGAGAAATAGTCCATGGCAAGCAGGAAGAGAGAGAGCAAAGCAGCAGGGAGAGATAGCAAAGAAGCAATCAGCATCAGAAGCAGCAGCACAAAGCCACTCCCTTTTAAACCTTGCAAACTACCTGATTTTGGGAGGTGCCACCCACACCCAAGGTAGGCCTGCCCATTATTCACACTGAGCACTGTGCTAGACGAATCAGTGGACTGATTTAGTAATTACATACCCTTAATCTGAGCATCACATGACTTAATCCCAGCACCACAGATTTTAGATCCAGCCTCTCAAAAACTCCCAGCACATACGGCTTTGTGGGAGTTATATATCTCATTATAGTATAGAATCTTGTGGTTGCATTATGTTTATTTTTCTATTCCTGGTGTCAATATACAAAAAATGCTTCTAAATGACTTGGAAACAGGAAATCTGTAAATGAACATCATACTTGCTCCTGACTGGTTATCTTGGTTCAGGTGAGGCCTCTGTCCTGGTCTGCATTTCCAATTCCTCTGTCAACCTCTTGCCCACTCCCGCCCACATCATGTGTGCCCCCTCTCCTCATTTACCATAAACAGTCATTCATCAGATATGTCACAGCACATCACTGTGCCAGATGCTGATAAATGCAGTTGACATGGCCTCTGCTTTAATATAAGTCACAATTTAACGAGGAAGAGAAATAATCAAGAGAATAGATTAATATGTACTTTTGAACTCTGATATGGAGGATTTAGAGAAGGAAGAGGCAGTGGGATGGGACAGCTTTATTTAGCTTCTCTGTCAGTTTGAGGCAGTACCTTTAAACAGAGCCTGGCAGCACAAAGAGCCAGCTCTGTACTGAGCAGAAGAGGGGGTCCCGGCCAGGGGTGTATCTGAGGTGGGTAGACCCCGAGATGGGAAAGCATAGAGTGTACTGGAGCCAGGTGAGGAGAGTTGCATAAGGTCACAGAATGTTTTCTCTGCAGTCAACCTCTGAATTCCCAACAGGAACAGCCAATAGGTTGGTTTCCTCCTGGCTTCTGAGTTGACTCTGAAATTGAGAGCATTGTAGAGTTATCTCGCAATGTACTTTTCATTAAAGCATGAGGACTAATTGCATTTGTTTCTTAGTGGTGTATCTAGGTGACTAGATATTTAATAATATATTTAAATATTATCTAAAAGAATACATATTTTTTCTTATGAAAATGATGTCTATAATTTCATTTTAATTCTTTTTTGACAAACATTAGTGGTCATCACCCAAGAGGGATTTGTTCCCCATGGGAGATTGGGCAATGTCTCAAGATACTATTTTTAGTGTCACTATTATGTTTTAGATCTAACATGGCTCCCGAAGACATTTTGGACAGTGACTGGATTATGGCAGTGGTATAGCTGGCTTGCTATTGGGAGGCAGTATGTGGTCTAAGAAGATGATCACGGGGGCATTGTTTATCTGTCTGTCTAGTACCTTCCTTCACGCTCTTTGCTTCCCATCTATCACGCTGTTTCTTCTTTGGAGCTAGCTGATCCTGGACTGAAATGTGAGCCAACATAAACCTTTCTTCCTTTAAGTTGTAAGTGTTGAGTATTTTGTTCCAGCAACCAGGAAAATGACTAAGATAAATTTTGAGGTTTGTCTGAGCTGCTTTCTTGTTGCTGGAACAAAATAATCAACACCTACAAGTTAAAGGAGAAAATGTTTATTTTAGCTGACAATTTGTAGGGATTTCAGTCCATAGCTGTCTGGTTCCAAAGCAGGTTAGCACTGCAGAGGGGCATGGCAGAAAACAAACAGTTCATGACAGAGCAGGCAGAAGCAGCAGGCACCAGCCTTGTTTTCCCCTTTTGTCTGTTCCGGCTGTATGCCTATTGGTTGGTGCCACCCATACTCAGGGTAGGTTTCCCATCATTCATGCCTAGAACAATGTTAAACCAATTCATGGATTACTTTAGATGTCATATACCCTTAATCCATATCCACACACCCTAGGTCCAACCACCTCTAAAAATCCTTACCTATGAGCACATGAGGCTTTGGAGGAACATCTAGATACACACCGTAACAACACCATAGATGTGGGCTTGTTGCTTTGACACTACCTGTTCATGTGGTTCAGAAGCATATGAAACTGTTTTGGGGAAGAAGTTTGGGAAGCTTTGGAAGTATTTCCTGGAGAAGCCTCCCTAGAGTGCTGGAAGCAGAGCTTGATGGGAAATTCTAGTGAGAGCCCAGAAGATCAAAATGCTGACAGAAATGCAGATGGTAAATACCAGGCTCAGGAAGTTTCTGTTCAAAACAGAGACACTACTGGCAGTTGAATTTTAGGCCATGTATGTTATGGTTTGGCAGAACATTTATCTACATTTTTCTTGGGTTCTGAAGTTTTGTGGGAGACTGAGGTTGAAGGTGACAGATTTATTAATCTGGAAAAGCAAAATTTAAGGTCATCCAGTGTTGAAGCTATGGCCTAGATACTGCTTGTTGCTTTTAGACAAGTTTATACTGCAAATTAAGAGCAAAAAACTGAAAAGTTTTCAGTTTCATCAGAAAGGAAATGCTCAAAGTTGGAGCAAAGACAAACAAGGTTGCTAAAAAGATTTTGAGTCAGAAAAAGAAAGAATGTCTGAAGGCATTTGAGAAGAAAGATCCCACTCTTTGCCTTGCAAAAGTGATTGGTTTCGCTTTGAAAAGAGACCACAAGGCACCCTGCTTGGGCATCAGCATCCATGGAATTTGTTCCTGGGAATTTGGTTCATAGTGGTGAGTCATTCAGGTACTTAGAAGCCTCTACATCTGTGATTCAAGAGGACCTGATTACTGCATAAACCGGCAGCAGACCCTGGCATCATTCACATAGTGCTTGTTTTACAAGCATGAAGAATGGGAAAGTTTTACAGTCAGGGAGGCTCCTACCAAGGTTTCAGAAAAAGGCCTGAGGTGGCAGGGTTGGGGCAGGCACTATGCCTCTGAGTGAAAAAGTATGTAAAGCTGTGACAGTAAAACTGAAACTGCAGTGGAAACCTTAGGAAGTTGGAGAAGCCAGGAATGTAGCTTCTCTGTTGGGAACAGATAGGGAATGGCTCCCTCGGCCATGTATAATTCTGCTCATCCACCTTACAAGTAGCCAAAGTCTGCTCCTTCAAGAGACAGGATCAACACACTGAATTTATTCTTTCATCATATGGGAGATTAGCTCTAGAGGGTACAGAAATGGAGGTGGAAACTGTCAGAGGAAAAAGGAGCCTTAAGTGAATGAATAAAGAGTATTCCTTCTAAGGAAGGAGTCATGGAGTGAACAAAGCCAGCCCAAGAGCAAAACCATGAGGGTTGTAACCACTAACAATGCTGTAGCAGTGAGGCATCTCGACTCCTTTGGAGTTTGTAGCTTGCTCTGGGTGCTCGCTGGGTTTTGGTCTTGCTTTGGTTCTAGTGGTTTTTATGTGCCATTTTTCAAGTTTTTGGCCAGATGCTACCTATGAGGAGATTTGCATTTAGTTCATTTGTAGGATGAGCTCAGGTTGTTTAGTGACTTGCTCACCTCTGGGTGCACACTATGGTAACAGTGCAGTGTGATGCACTCTCTAACCCTCTATCCTTCCTAGAGATGTTCAGAAGTTGTGAAGAAGCTGGACACTGAGGAATATGTATAAGGCTCATCCCCACTGTTGTCACTTTTGAAGTCTGATGTTCTGTGCTGGCACTAAGATTTGGAAGCATAAAGACATGTTTGCCAAAGGCTGGCGTTTTGATGTGGAGTGGAGAAGGAGCTGTTACTTTGAGGGGGAGAAAAACACCTTTCATTTCTTTCGGGAAAGATAAGTAATCCAACTTTGCGGTTTCTCACGTCTGATCTTCTGGAGAGCAGATGTTCTTTAAGGAATGGCTGGTCCAGAGGCAACATATTTAAGTTCACAAGCACCACACATTTAGATGTTAGACATTTCAGTGTTGCTAAAGAAAACCACCAAATGAAACAGCCAACTTTCCCTCTTAGTTTGTCAAAGAGAGACTTTACAAAATTAACTTGGCGGCTGGCAGTGGGACTGGCTCATTTGCCAGTCTCAGAAATGGGGGAATCGGGTGGTGTGTGGTTGGGGCTGGGGAGTCCTGTGACAGGAGGAGAGGGAGGAGAGAGTTTCCTGGACACATGCAGAAATCTCCCTCTCTTTTAGGGACAGAGAAGGAACAGCTAGCGTGGGCCACACGCACTTCGCTCGCCCTCCTCACGAGTAGCCACCCTCTGCTGCTTTGGGGGCAGGATAAATGCACTGGAGGGGAGAGCTACCCATTCATTATATGGCAGGTTAGTTCCTAAAGGGGACTGAAGGCAGGGTAGAGACTGGTAGAGACAAAAAAGCCTTAACTGAATGAATGAAAAGTATTCCTTCAGATTAGATGACATCTGGCATTTAAAGGATATGCTCTAGTTTAGCAAACTGCTCCTCTTAGTCTTATGCCTTTCTTTTCGTTTATGTGTTTTAGTTCTTAAAACATAGGGGCTGGTTTTGGGGGGAGGTTGCTGCAGACAGCAGAGAGTTAGAACTTTGAGTGCTTGCAGCCTACCTGTGGTCTGAATAAGATGAAATCCAGTCTTACATTTTTAATGGCGATCCAGGCATCAGAGAGAATCTTCAAGAGCAGTTTGAAGGGCTCATTTACAAGTGTGAGGATGAGAAGATTGTATGTGGCCCCTAAAACACCTTCCACAGAGGACCAGCAAGAGCAGGGGCAGCCCCACCACAAAAACTCCCTGTTTTCAGGGACTCTAAATACCAGTGGTCTTGTGGGGAAAGTGAGGTCCAGACAGTTGTCATGACTTGTTCCCCGTCCTCCAGAAATTCCTTAGGAGTAATGGGACTCCTGGCACCTCTCTGATTGCTTTGGCTTCATCATATCAGTTTCTGCTCTGGTTCTTGGAAGTGTTCCATAAATGCCCTGTTCTGTGAAGATCTTTCTTAAAATAGTAAGAGGATAAACTCATCTGAAGGGATAGAAGGACCTTGGGAAGGGAACTGGGCATAACTACAAGTCACCCTGGTTTCACTAGTTCACACAGGCAGATGGTAGATAAAACCAAAGCCAGACAATTTGCACTTACCAAATTAGCACCCGTCTGTTAGAGTCTGCAGAAATGGGGAAAATGGGCACCTCTTTTTTCACCATATAAGGTAAATAAAAACCAGAGCTCACAGCAAGTTGGCCCCAGAGTGTGCAGAGGTGACGCTGTCCAAGCTACTCCTCTACAGGCCACAGACTGTCTCTTCCTGCTGAAGGGAGGGCAGTGGAAAGAACCTGGGCTCCCAGCCACAGTCACAGGTTCACACCCCAGACCTGGCACTTACTTGTCATGTTATATTTGGCAAATTAACCCCAGAGAGGCTGCTTATTCACCTATAAAAGAGAGATGAGGATATGTATTAATCTAATTCATAAGAGTAAATGACTGATGGGACTTCTACAGTGAGAGCACTGTAGTACGGGCTGCCAAGCCCACTCTAACCCTATCCAGCTTTAACTACAAATGGCCATGGTTACAACCAGGAGGGGGGATGGGGGAGCAAGGAATGTGACTGGCTGAGGGCACATTCTGTCTCCCTCCAGGACATGCCACACAAACCACAGGCTCTTACAGTTAGCCAGCCATATGTGCAGGAAGGATGATGGGGACTTTATACCGCAGAGCTTACAGTCACACGATAGAGAAGCTCACACCTGTGAAGGGGATGTTTTGGAATTGGGCAGTTTGATACTGACCATTCCTTCCACCAGCCAGTCCCGAGCCCCTGAAACCTATATCAAGCACTGACCTGGCACTAAGAAGACTGACTGCCTTCAAGGAATTAAGGTCTAGGAGAGAAGATAGCTGTTCAAACGAATAGTTGCGACACAATTTTTAAAGTGCTATGATCAAGATATGACAGATCCTACTTGAAATGGAAGGAGATGTCACTCACAAAGACTCTGGGCTTTAGAGACAAGGAGAATCTCAGCAGGGCAGCCCAGACAGATGCAACAGCCTGCAACAAGGCCAGGAGGTGTGGCTGTGCCTGACACTCCAGGAACAGTGAGCTCTGCAGTGTCCCGCTGTTGGTGCAGCGGGACTCCCCAACAGTGTTAGCTGCTCAGGTTGGCACTGCTGGGAGATTGGACCCATGTCAGGCTGCAGTGAAGAGAACAGACTGTGAGGGGCCAGAGTCTAGCTTACAGCCTATTCCCAGAGCCAGAAGGGCCTGATGCAAGGCGGCCACAAAAGGGACAGATTGATGTCACAATGGAAGAGAAGCTGGCTGAGCAGCCTTGGTGATGAACTGAATGTGGGACTCAGTGACATGAGGTCAAGGGTCATTATACTGCCTTCTTAGATAATCAGAATTGGAGACCAACTCTCTCCTGGGGGGATTTAAATGATCAAGCTTGCAGCTTGCTTCTCCTTTACCAGCAGGCTGGGTGTGCCTTGAGTAGTCATTCCACCTGTAGCCCTCATGCTAATAAGAGAGGCTGCCATATTGGTAGAGTCAATATGTTGGTAAGTGATGAATGCATGTACAATTAAACTGCTTGTCTGGCTCATAGTGTGCACTCCTGGAGGATAGTGTGTGACTTGCTAGCTTGCTACATCCTCATCATGGGGTCCCATAGGTGTCCAGCCAGACTCCTGGGGGACAGTGAGGGTGAGGATGAGGATAAGGATGAGGATGGTGGTGGTGGGACTGATGGTGATGATATGATGCCACATACTTTTCTCTCTCCTGAGTGTAATACTTGTGAGCTTCCCTAGGAGCACAGGCAGCCTAATTAATTCATGTGAGTAAAGTACCCTGATTGGGTTCTAGGCAGCAAGAAGCTGTAGGCCTGGGGGAACATTGCCATTACACAATGATCACAGCCATCACAGCTCATGAGGCCCCACTGTTAAGGCCCTTCTATGAAAGGTAGATAAAATCCCAATCCCCTTCTCTTGGTGATTATACTTCACAACCATCCATTTCTTCATCCATAAAGTTTTCTCTTGATTCCTCATCTGCTCAGTGCAGATCTGTAGTTGCTGTCTGTGCACTCTGATGCACCTGATGTGTGAGGAGAGCCCTTTGTGTGCCAAGGGAGGCACGACAAGCCTGAAACTAGTGGTATGGGTGTGAGGAGGTAGAAGGGGAAGGGAGACAGAGACAATTTCACCTGAGGCAAGTGGCACCACAGTGGAGATGTCCCCAGGATTCTTATCTGGGATACTTCTTACAACCTCAAGACTGTGGGGATGTGCAAAGAAGTCTCTGGGAACTAGAATGTTCAGATGAAGAGTTCTTGGTTGACTATGTATGTTAGCTATCTTGTCATCTCTGAGGCACAATACCCAACACCCACAATGTAAAGGAGAGGTTTATTTTGACTCACCATTTCTAAAGGTTTAGTTCATAGTTGCCTGGATCCAAGGCAGGGCGGCAGGGCAGAGAGGTATGACAGAGAAGAAACAGCTTATGACATCACAGCGGGAAGCAGAGAAGGATCAAGGGAGAAGGAGGGAGTATACCCTTCCTGGTCAAACCCAAAGTGACCTATTTCCTCAGATCAGACTCTACCTCTCAACATCATGTTTCACTTGGAAATCATCAGTAGACTAACCCACTAGAGAGTTTCATGTCCCCATGATCTAATCATCTCCCAAAAGCCCCACCTGTAAACCATACACCATGGATTATTGAAAATCTTTGTTTCGGTTGGTTTTTTAAACTCTTTTTCAAAGGCTTCAGTGCATTTTCCTTCATCAGGCACTGAACATTTAATACAGTTTACCCTTGATTGGTGATTTGAAAAGCATCTAGGATCATGATTCAGAAGGCTTGCTCTGAAATGTCAATTTTTATTACACATAGCTATAGGTGTTGAAGGCTCAGGGAATTGGGAGGAATCTTTCCAAGACATATTTGTGGTGTTATTTAGCTAAATTCCAGATATAAACTTGTTTCTTGGGATTTGGTTCTTCTGAGGTCAAAGACAGATAATCCTAAAAACATGAAGATTCAAGTTGTTCTCTGATTAATAAATATTTTGCCACATGTCACATGCTGCCTCTCCCATTTCTTCTGAGGCTGAAAGTGAAGTGAGCCTTGTAAATCTGGAGAACTTCTTGTCCATTGTACCCAGGCCTATCATAGACTCCCTGGTCCGTGTACTGTTCAGTCAGTTCTGCAATAACTAACACTTGTTTTGGAAATGCAAATCTGTTCCAATACAATTGATGGATCAGGAAACTATTTGAGCATAATGTGAATTTCACATTTACTTATGTATGATTTAGCCTGCAAGAAACGGTAAATGTAGAAAATTGATGAACTGAGACAATAAGAAGGTGAAGAACTTACACATATCCCCTGAGTCATCAGTCTTAATCATCCACATCTGGTGTTATAGACTGTCATCCAATTTCAGATAACACTCTGCTATAGTTTGGCTCATGAAAGCCCCCCAAGGGTAATGTGTTAAAGTCTTGGTTCCCAGGGTGGCACTATTGAAAGTTGTGGAGTCTGTGAGTTGGTGCCTGATGGGAGGTTTTTAGGTCTTTGGAGGCATGGGGGACCTTGAAGGGGATAGGGGGACCTTGTCTACTTCCTCTTTATCTTTGCTCCTTGGCCATGAGGTGAACACTTTTGCTGTCTGTGTACTTTCATCATGATCTACTGCCTCACAGCAGAGCTAGCCAGTCATAGATTAGACTCACCAATACAATGAATCAAGAAAAGTTTTTATCTTAAAAAGTTAATTATCTTAGATATTTTGTTATAGTGACAGCAAGTTGACTAACACACCCTCCTTCCTTTACTTCACAATCACCTACCTCTTGCACCCTTTCTGATTCCCAAGAACTTTTCAAGGTATAGCACTGCACAGTTATTGCAGCGTTTGTGGTTTTCTTAACTATTTTATAGGCATAAAATTGTGCTATTATTTTTATTAAGCGCCTCTTCTTTTTTGAAAAATGTGTTATTGATGAAGTTTTTGTATTGCACTCCAGCCTCGATCTTCTCATAAGAGTTATGTTTTATTTCATGACTTTGCAAGTCATGGTGACTTTTAGAAATGTATTGTATTTAGAAATGTATTGTATAAGTGTATTGTATTATAGCAAACGACTGCAACTGGGAGCTGCCGGACCCCATTTTGGCCAGCTGGAAGAGGATGATAGTGCTCATCACAGAGAGACAGGACCTCAATGAGTGCACAAGTGACAGCTCTTCTCCTTATAGCAGGCAACTTTGATTACTTAGCAAACATGTATAACTTTACAAAGACCATTTCTAAAAAGTCCAGTTTAGAGAAATGGGGAACCAACAACATTTAAAAATAAGTGTATAAGACAGCCTTGCTTTGGTTTTACCTACATAGTATCCAGAGAATGGAACACATCCTGTCAGTCACCCATAGCGCTTCTTGGTGAGATATAAGCAGTGTTCAGGGATACACAGCAGAGGGACTGGCATATATGTGGCTCTTAAATTAGATCAGGTGGACTACATGCATTGCATTATTTAGCCTTTGTGCCATTCTTTTCCTCTACTTCCATGTGCTTCCCTGCCATTTACTGGGTGCATATCTGAAAGTGGGGTGATTCTGGTGAACAGGATGTACTGATGCCCTGCAGGAGCTGGGCTTCTTCTAGTTGGAGGGGGTGGACAGTAAGCAAACAAAGCAACATGCCCTCTGCAATGAGGGAATGAATGCTACACAGGCCTGGAAGAACACAGAGAAGGGAGCAGGTAGCATTGTCATTTTCATTTTTACAGGCAACAGAGAATGAGGTAAAGAAAGAAGGATCACGTTGCTGTAAGCCATCAGCAGGCCAGCTGGGAGGCAGAGGAGGATGGAACCTGTTCTTTGGTTGGTAGGAGTAGTAGCAAGTGTAGAGAGATGGCCTCAACCTAATTCTATTTCAAAGTGCATCTTCTTGCTATGCCTCTGTGCAGTATCCACTAAGATTGATCTTTCTAAATTATTGCTTCCCTCTTGTTTCCCTGACCTGCTCAAAGATCAGAGATTTTCTCTGATGACTATGTTAATTTCCTTTGCTAATATAACAAAGTGTCACAAACTGAATGGCTTAAAATGATGGAAATATATTTTCTCCTGGTTCTGGAGGCCAGAAGTCAGAAGTCAAGGTATCTGGAGGGTTGTGTTGTTTTTGAAATTCTGGGCAACAGAATCCTTCCTGGCCTTTCCTGGCTTCTGGGAGTAGCTGTTAGTCCTCTGTGTCCCTTAGTCTGAATCGTGTATGGTTCCAGTCCCTTTAAGGGAGGATAGCACAATTCAATCTATTAACAATAACAAAGCCACTTTCTAACTCTTTATCTGGCTTCTTATGTGCTCGGCACTGAGCAAAATCTACCAGTGTCTCTCTCTACTTTCCAACAAGCCCTTTTTTGCACAGTCAAGCTTTTGCCCTTTATCCTGCTAGCATGTTCCCTACTCCAAGGGCCAGAGTCCAGCTCTGCTTTTTTCCCCAAGGCCTCTCTGATGACTCTATGACCCTCTCAGCCTATACTGAATTGCTTCTCTGACTTTTTACAGCTATACCTGTGTAGCAGATAGCAAAATCAAAGCCTCATCAGAAAGATGTAGTCTAAGAGGCAAAGTATGACACAGAATGGATTTAGATCCTAGCTCTGCCATTTCCTAACAATGTGACCTTGAATAAGGTACTTCTCTCTGTGCCTCAGATTCATTGTCAACAAAATGTGTGTGATAGCAGCACCAATGTCATATAATGCTGTGAGAATTAAATGAGATTATTCCTATGAAGTGCTCAGTGTGGGACCTGTGCGCTTGCTATTTTTACGGTGAGTGTGGGTGCCACCAGGACTGGAGATAACAAAGGAAGGGTGATTAAGGTCTGAGAAGTGCAAGATCATATAGGTGGGGTCCCAGCAAGTGGCTGTGGTCAAGGACAGAGTCTGATGAGGGCTGAGAGATCCAGCCATTAGCATATGAAAATAGAGGTATGTTATGATTCCTGCCCTTGCAGAGAAATAGCTTACTAAATGAACAAGTTATTGAATAATGGTGAGTTTAGGTTGAAACCTTAGATAGACAGAGGCTTTTAAAAAATAATCATTTCAAGCCAGGGAGCTGGGGAGAACTGCAGCCTTCCTTGGCCAGTTCTCTTATTTTGCCTATTTGCTACCTATTGAATAACAGCAGTTTACCAGATTATTAAGACTCTTTTGTATTCCATGTAACAAGTTAACTTTAATGAGGCAAGAAGCTTTATTATGAGGATGCACTGAATTTTATGGAGCCCAAGTGCAGAAATGAATGAGAAGGCAGGGACTTGAATGTGATCAGCTCTCCGCCTCTTGTCTCCATAGACTTATGTTCCTCTTCTCTTTCTTCACTTGAAGACTGACTTTTCTCACTGCTCCAAGCTGCTTGGCAGAGCACAGGGTCCTCATAAACTCTTGGGCTAGTGAGTATTCATGGCCTACTATCTAGAGGGAGATGGATTTCTTAGCACCCATCCAATGCTGAATCTTAGGAAAAGGCACTTGTATTGGCCTGGCGTGGGTTGGGTGCCAAGCCTGGACTACAGAGTAGTCCTGGATAGGTATTCAAGCACCCACCCTGCACCTGTGCAGATGGGAACACAGGGAATTTCTCAGAAGAGAGTGGAGGGGAAGGATGGCACAGCTGGGTAAATAGCCTTCCTGGAACCTAATACAACCAGGTGATCCGCTGCACATTTTTTGGGTTTTAAAAGTCTCTGCATCACAACATGGCAAAATATACATTAGCATTCTCAGTTTACTGGTGTAGAAACTGAGGTTCAGAGTAATCATGTCATTTGCTCAAAGATACTATTAATACATAGCAGAGGTAGAGTTTCATTTTAAATCTGTTTGAAACAACCCTCCCCACCTCAAGTGAAATAATTTGTCCAATGTTAAAGTTAATTGATAACTAAAGATGGACTAATTAGTGTGACATTTACTTTTTAAATGCAAAAACACACCCAAGGATATATGACAAACACACAGAGGTTTTCACAGCTGGAGTGAGTATATCAGATTGGATTGGAGTCAGCCACCCTCATCTCCCAGTTCTTAATGAAGCTCCTGCCCTCTTTCATGTGGTCTGAGCTGGGCCTTGGAGTGTGGGGGCTTCATCTATAATGGGGTGCGTACTTTCAGGGTTAACTCTTACTCAAGATATTTGCCCGTGAGGTTGAATCTGAGTTATAGATGGTCCAAAGAGCTGTATGTTAGGGGCTGGTCTCCCCTGCTTCTTCCTGCAGTAGAAGCTGGTAGCACAACAGTTGTAAGGGAGGTCAGAGAAGCTTCTGCTCGGAGACCAGACACAATCACTTTCTGGATTATCAGGGTCACCAAATAGCTGAGCAGAAATTATTTACAGAGAAATAATTCCCAACAAGGGATTCTGGTGACCTTATAAACAAAGAGACTGAAGCAGCTCCGATCCTCTCTTCCCAGGGTGGAATTAATTCCACTTAATTCTCTACAGTCCACTTGATATTTTTTTTTTTAAAGAAAAGCAATACAGATCCCAGAAGTCTGTTGCATTTCTTTGAGACATTTAAACCACCAATTGCAGTAGTGTGGGAACAACTTGAAAGAAATTTGAGGACAAAAATCTGGCTATTTGACAAATAGAAACATGGCAGGGAAAGGAAGGAAAATTGAAAAAACTTTAAAAACAACTTTGATGCCAATACTTCCTTCCTGGATACTTTTGGGATTTATTTATTTAAGTTTTTGCAAAGCTAGGGATTGAGCTGATGGTCTCAAGCTTGCTAGGCAACCACTACCACTGAGCTACATGCCCAACTTCATTTTATTGTGTATCAATTAATTAATCAATTGATTAAAAATAGCCAATGGGCAGACATATATATTGGAAATTTTGGGGCATTCAAGGAGAGACATTCTCTTTCTCTGTGTTTCTTCTGGGTCGTAGGACTGTACCAGCTCTTCCTAGCTATGTCAGGAATATCACTTCCCACTGACACCTTCACTGGCAAGGTGGTGAAATGGTGAGGATCTGACATGCTTATTTGTCTCTCCATCATGTCAAAACTTCATTAGAGGCTGACTCTCAAGTCTCTGGCCTCTCCAGGATAAGAAGACCCTTGTCATCTCTGGTTATCATCCTGCTAGATGTTTGTTCTTCAGGCTGAAACTTCCCTGCATGTGATGACCAGGGTTGAGTCGGGAAGAAAAGATATCACCTTTACTTTAGTTTTTACTTTGGTCTACTGTTTTAGTAAAAGTGAAAAGAAAGCAAATATTTTTGTTTCTATTAATTCCAGTTTAACTTGACCTCTCAGTTGGTTTTGAAAGGAATACTCTAAGAAGCAACTGGTAACAGCAGAGAGATCACAAGCACATGAGGCTGATGGAGAGCCAGAGGCAACCTGGCTTTTTGATCACATATATGAGAGCACTTGTCCTCCAGGAATCCTGTTCTGGCTTGAACTCTGAGCCTCCCTATGAAGCCACAACTGAATGTGGTCCCCAAACTGAAGGGAACCCCTCAGTCGCAACCCCCAGGGATGGACAAGCCCTGTGAGAGTCAAGCTCGTTAACCACAAAGAATGAATTAGATTTTTATATTTGTATTTAATTGTCTTTGACTTCCTTCAAAAGAACTGGGAAACCTGTTATCTAGGAGGGCAGAGAGTCAAATCAGAGAAAAATCATAACAGACTCTGAAAACTTGAGGTTTACTTGAACTTTGCCCAGGCAATCAATTGACCAGCAAATTACTGGGAATTTAGTTTGGAAATTCAATTTTGCTGTGGTAAGAACTTTGAGACTAACCCATTTTTTTCTCACTGATTTAGTTAAGAAGACATACATTTTGTCTGGAAAACTGAGATCTGAGTGAGAGAAGGAGATGGATCTTATTCTCAGCTCTTTATTGGGTTTCTCGTGTGCGAAGTAGGGTTCTAACATCAGCTTTTCCCATAGGTCTTTGTTGTATGAGGAAGAACTTCTTTCAGGAAAGGATCAACACACTCACATACATACACTTTGTCAGTTACTAGTCTAATTTTATTCTAATCCATCCATATAATGAGCTACATGTCAAAGTTTTCTCGCCTCAAAGAAAGACCCAAAACAGTGCCTTAAACAAAATAGTACTCTCTTAAAGATGTCCAAATACAATCATCTGGGGTTACCATGGAAGTTCCTGGTACTAGAAAGCCAGGTACTTTATCTTGTCCTTCAAGGTCACCTCCTGATCCATTATTGTAAGTATGGATACACCAACAATTATATGTAGATTCCAAAAAGCAAGACAAAGAAAGAGGAGGAAGAAAGACATATATTTTCTTTTATCAAGTTCTACCTGACATTTTCACTTATGTCTCATTGGTCAGAGCAGGATCATTTGGTCTTTTTTCCAGGTAGTTGTGTACCTTGCTAAAATTTTTAGGATTTCTCACTAAAGCAGAAGAAAAAAATGAAAAAATGCAAGATCACTACTGATTTTTCACCACACTATCAGATACGTTTGTTTGCTTGCTTGTTTGTTTTTGTCTTTGACTTAGAAGTCTTGTTTAGGTGTCTGGTGGGTTCTGAAGGGTTCACTCAGTAGAGAAGAAACTATTTATTTAAACATTTCCTCAGCAAATATTCTCAGTATTAGTGAGGCCTTTCATGTGCTAAATAAGATAAAGGCTGTGAAATAAAGTAGGTGTTTTGAGAACTATGAAGATGGCCAAGACATATTATTATCTGATCTCAAAGTGTTTACAGTTCATTCATTTATTCAGTAAATATTTGAAAAATAGTCTATGTACTAAGAGTGCTCTAATCCCTTGATGTATAAGTTAAGAATGAATTATGGAGTTAAACCCAAAAAATTTAATGAAGTAATACATACAAGAGCAATCATCAATAAATTTGAGGACAAGGGAAAAGTAACAGAAAAATTAGTAAAACCACAGGTTGATCTTTGATATCATTAATAAAATAGACCTCTGAAAAGATTAATCAAGATAGAGAAAAGATAAAATAAAATATGAAATTAAAGAAGAATTATAAAGTAGTGATTAAAATAATAAGGGTATTGTGAATAATTATAGGCAAGATGAAGTGCACATTCTTAGAAAATATAAAAGGACAAAATCTGTTCAAGATAAAAAAAATCAGAGAATGAGGGCTCCTGTCCACCCTGCTGCTAAAGTGGGCACAAGGTGGCCCTGAAGCAAGGCGAGCAGATCACTGTAGCTGCTGGTTTCAAAAAGGAGCCTAAAGAGAATTCTTTCTGTGGTCTGTTGGCCATTTCAGAACTTTGGAAATAGAATGGTCAATTCATCAGAAAGAAATAGCAGGTGAGTATGGCAGACTTTAGGGGGCCTGCAGGGGAGAGAACCTGGCACCTTGGGACCTGCACCATGCGGTTGACTTGGGGTGCTGGGAGAACAAGGAGCTCCTTCCCTCTCTGGGGGGCGGCTGAGAGTGTGGCAGACTTTCGGTGGCCGGAGGGAGAGAGACCCTGGTGCATCGGGACCTGCACTGGGCAGTTGACTCGGGGTGCCAGGAGAACAAGGAACTCTTCAGATCTCTGGGGGGTGACTGTGATCCTGCCTGTGTGTGGGCTGAGAATCAGACATCTCATGTCATCCTGTCCCCCATCCCGTGTCCCCCCTCCCCCCTGCCTAGCAAGTGGGAGCCAGTGAACTACACATCTTGTGAAAAGATTGGATATGTTATTTAGTATGAGCTCTCCATATGCAAAGATAAGGACAACCATTTGGAAGAAAACAAGACACAATATGACAGATAGTGAAGATTTCTGGTTGTCTTGCTTTGAAATTTATGCTTTCTTATGTCCCATTCTGTTCTGTTTTGTTGTGTTTAATTTTACTCCATTTTAAAATAAAATAAATTTTAAAAAATCAGAGAATGTGATTAGACCAACAAATATTTGCGCAATTATAATATTAACTAAAAATATTATTTCAAAACCCAGGTCCAGATTGTTTTATGCTTCTTTCTATCAGATTTAAAAGAACCATTAATTCCAATGTTATAATATTCTGTCTTGGCAAAGAGAGAAAGAATAAAAGAATATTCAACCTGATATGTGAGTTTACTAATACCTTTACTTCAAAATAAGATAAAGGCTGTGAAATAAAGAAAAGTAGAAGCATATTTCACTTGAAAGCAGAAATACAAAAATGCCAACTAAATTCAACAGTATATTAAAACATAAAATGATCACATAGGACTTATTCTTGGAAAGCAAGGATATTTTAATACAAGAAAATCTATCAGTGTAACATACCATATTAGTAGACTAAGGGGAAAATTCCTATCACTATCTCAATTGATGCTGTAAAAGTATTTGTTAAAGTTATTTATTTACTAATTAGTTTTGTTATTAATGACAAAACTATCAGCAAAGTAGGAGTCAAATGGAAATTACTTACACAGGTAAAAGTATTAGACCAATAATATGTAGTAAACATTATCTTTATTGGAAAAACTGGATACATTTTCTTTAAGATTGAAAATAGAATGAGTACTATTATTATTGTTGTTAAATACAGCAAGTTTTAACTATTAAAAAAATGAAGAAAATTAGAGACCTAAGATCCAAGAGAGAAGAAACAAAGTGTTTTGTTTTCAGATGATATAATCATTTACAGGAAGATATAAGAAATTATTAGCATAAATGAAATATTTTTGGATTTTAGATTTACTTGGTACACAAAACATTTTACTATGGCAATAATGAAGCTATCTGAGAATAGGACATATTTCTCAGTTGCGAGAAAAATTAGGAATTAAGAATACCTGAGGCCTTTTCAGAGACAAAGTTAATACTGTCATAAGGTTTATATCAGTTAGTGTTCACTAGAGGAACAGATTTAATATTTTATATATATTAAATATATTATATATATTAACAAGGTGGGCTTACAACATATGTATATGGATTTACAAGGTAGGCTTACCACCTGCAGAGTCAGGTGTGGAAGAATGCAAAGGGCTGTCTGTTTGCATGTTTGAGATTGGAAAGATTCGGTCAAAAGGCGAAAGCCTGGTGCTCACTGCAGAGTCCTGTGCCAGTAGGTATTAAGAAGCCAAAGGGTCTGTGTTGTAAAGCTGGAGAGTCTGTGCTGGAAGGCTGGAGACAGAAGTTCAAAGATAGTGGTGAAGATCTGAGCTCCTTTGAAGAAACAGAAGTGAGACTTCCT
>PVJX010030429.1:0-22042 GCA_004027295.1 Dolichotis patagonum
GAAACAACATACTATAATCTGTGGGATGCAATGAAAGCAGTCTTAAGAGGGAAACATATAGAAATAAATTGTAACATCAAGAAAACAGAATGAGCACAAATAAACAACCTAATGCGTCATCTCAAGCTTCTAGAAAAAGAAGAGCAAGTTAAACCCAAAGCTCATAGAAGAAAGGAAATTGTAAAGATTAGAGCAGAAATCGATGCAACTGAAACTAAAAAAAAATACAAAGAATTAACGGGTGAAAAAGCTGGTTTTCTGAGCAAATAAACAAAATTGACAAACCTCTAGCTAACCTTATAACGAAAAAGAAAGAAAAACCCAAATTGATGCAATAAAGACTGAAAAGAGGGAAATTACTACAGATCCCATGGAAATTCCAAAGATCATGAATACCTACTTTGAAAATCTCTGCTCATATACAGAGGAAAACACAGAGGAAATGGACAGATTTCTAGAAGCATATGAACTACCAAAGCTCAACCACGAAGATATAGCAATTTTGAATAACCCAATATCAGCTGTTGAAATTGAAAAACTTACCAACAAAGAAAAGCCCAGGTCCTGATGGATTCACAGCTGAATTCTACAAGAAATTTAGAGAAGATTTGATGCCAATACTCCTTAAACTCTTCAATGAAACTAAAAAGAAAGCAATCCTCTCTAAATCATTCCTGGAGGCAAGAATTACTCTCATACCAAAACCAGAGAAAGACCCAACCAAAAAGGAGAACTATAGGCTAATCTCACTAATGAACATAGATGCAAAGATTCTCAATAAAATACTGGCAAATAGAATGCAGCAAATCATCAAGAAGATTATACATGATCAAGTGGGATTCATTCCAGGAATGCAGGGATGTTTTAATATACGCAAATCAATAAATGTAATACACCACATCAATAAAGCCAAAAACCAAAACTATATGGTCATCTCAATAGATGCATAAAAAGTTTTCAATAAAGTCCAACACATGTTCATGATAAAAACCCTTAGGAAACTCAGAATACACGGGGTCTACCTCAATCTCATGAAGGCCATCTATGACAAACCAACAGCCAATATTATACTAAATGGAAAAAAACTGAAACCTTTCACTTTAAAATCAGGAACAAGACAAGGATGTCCACTATCACCATTCCTTTTCCATACAGTTCTAGAAACACTAGCCAGGGTAATGAGACAAGAGAAAGAAATAAAAGGAATAAAGATAGGAAAGGAAGAAGTTAAATTATCACTATTTGCAAATGACATGATACTCTATATAGAAGACCCAAAAAACTTCATTAAAAGACTATTAGAGGTAATAAACAAATTCAACAGTGTATCTGGATACAAAGTCAATGCTCAAAAATCAATAGCATTCCTGTACACAAACAAAAAACTTACCAAGAGAGAAATTATGGAAATATCGCCCTTCACAATAGCATCTAAAAAAATGAAATACTTAGGAATCAACCTAACTAAGAATATAAAAGACCTATATGCTGAAAATTATGCTACGCTAAAAAAGGAGATTGAAGAGGATATTAGAAAACGGAAGGATATTCCTTGCTCTTGGCTAGAAAGAACCAACATTGTGAAAATGGCCATACTTCAAAAACTGTTATACAGATTTAATGCAATCCCAATCAATATACCATTGACATACCTCACAGATCTAGAGAAAACACTCCTAAAATTCATTTGGAAACAGAAGAAACCTAGAATAGCAAAGGCAATTCTGCACAATAAAGGCAAGGCAGGAGGCATCTCAATTCCTGATTTGAAACTATACTATAAAGCCACAGTGATAAAATCAGCATGGTACTATCAAAGAAATAGACCTGAGGATCAATGGAACAGATTAGAAGACGCAAACACAACTACAAAGACACTCAGCCACCTGATATTTAACAAAGGTGCTAAACATGTTCACTGGGAGAAGGATAGCCTCCTTAATAAATGGTGTTGGAAAAACTGGCTCTCCACATGCCGAAGACTGACACTAGACCCATGCCTATCATCATGCACAAAACTAAAATCTAAATGGATCAAATATCTAAATATTAAAAACAGAAACACTAAATCTACTGGAAGACAAGGCAGGTAGAAGTCTTGGTGACATAGGTGTAGGTAGAGAATTCATGAAAAAAATGCAAACTGCATGGGAAACACTTCAAAGAATCAACAACTGCGATCTCATATTATTGAAAAGTTTCTGCACTTCAAAAGAAATCACCAACAGAGTAAAAAGAAAACCCACAGAATGGGAAAGAATTTTAGCCAGCAACCCCTCAGACAAAGGACTTATATCAAGAACATATAAAGAATTGAAAAACATCAATCCCCTCCAAATTCAAAGACCCTCTCCAAAAATGGGCATCTGAGATGAACACAGTTGTCAGATGAAGACATACAAATGGCAAATAAATACATGAATAAATGTTCATCATCACTGGTCATTTGAGAAATGCAAATTAAGACAGCTTTAAGATTTCATCTCACTCCAGAAAGAATAGCTGCCATCAAGAAATCAACTGATAACAAATGTTGGCGAGCCTGCGGGGTAAAAGGAACAGTGCTCTACTATTGGTGGGAGTGTAGATTGGGCAGCCACTATGGAAATCACTATGAGATTTCTCAGAAGACTAGGTTTGGAAGTTCCATTCAATCCAACTATTCTCCTCCTGGGTATTTTCCCAGAAAACCTGAAAGTTCATATCACAGTGATATATGTGCACCCATGTTTATAGCAGCACAATTTGTAACAGCTAAATCTTGGAAACAACAAGATCCCATCAACCGCAGAGTGGAAGAAAAAGATGTGATATTTTTATACAGTAGAATATTACTCAGCTATAAAAAAGAATGATCTTGAGGCCTTCATAGGTAAATGGAGGCAACTTGATACTATCCTCCTAAGTGAAATAAATAAGAATCATATTTATAAATATTACATTGTGTCTCTAGTGTAAAAATTAATAAGAACTGTAGGAGTAATAAAACCCAAAATGTGTAATTGCTATTGTAAAAAAGAGAGGAAAAGAAAGTGCTCTAAAGGTTATAACTGCATGTACTTTTAAGTGTATAAGATAGATAACAATATTACTAAGTTTTTGTTGGATCATTGAACAGAACTGTTCATAGTCTCACTGTTTGAATGTCCACTTTGTATGCTTTAATTTTGTAACTTGAATAACTATTTCTAAGATATAATTTATCAACTAGTGATTTCTTACTGTTTATTTTTTTTAGTTCTGTATTATTTCTACCCCTTTTGGTTTTGCTTTTTTTCTCTTTAAATAAAATTTTAAAAAATTAAATGATAATGCCAATAAAACATACCAGAACTTATGAGACACAATGAAAGCAGTCCTACAAAGGAAATTTATAGCACTGAACTCTTACATCAGGAAAAGAATGAGCTCAAATAAACAACCTAACACTGAACCTCAAATTTCTAGAAAAAGAAGAGCAAACCAAGTCCAAAATACACACAGGAGTGAAAATTAGAAACATCAGACTAAAAATTAATACAATGGAGTCTAAGAAAATAATACAAAGAATCAATGAATCAAAGAGTTGGTTCTTTGAAAGATTAAATTAAATTGATAAACCCTTAGCCAACCTTATCAAAGCAAGAAATGCAAAGATTCAAATCCATGAAATTAAAAAGGCAAAGGGTAAAATCACAAAAGATCCTGCAGAAGTCCAGAAGAACATCAATACCTCCTTGGGGGACCTGTATTCTAATAATTTATGTACAGATTCCTAGATACATATAAATCACCAAAAAGATATAAAAATTCTAAATAAACCAACATCAACCAATGACAGTGAAGACATAACTAAAAACCTACTAACAAAGAAAAGCCCAAGTCCTCAAGAATTCACTGCTGATGTATACAAGAAATTTAGAGAAGCTCTAAAGTCACTACTCCTCAAATTCTTTCATGAATTTGAAAGAGAAGCAATATTTCCAAAGTCCTTCCTGAAGCAAGCATTGCCCTATAATCAGAATCAGAGAATGATTGAAAACAAAAAAAAGAGAACTACAGGCCAATCTCCCTATGAACAGGGATGCAAAAATCCTCAATTACATACTGGCAAATGGAATGCAGCAAATCATCAAGAAGACTATATACCATGACTGACAAAGAATCAACATAGTGAAAATGACCGTACTTCCACAATAGCTATACAGATTTAATGAAATCCCAATCAAAATACTAATAGCAGGGCCAGGGATTTAACTGTGGTTCAAGCTCTTGCCTGGTACGCACAAGGTCATGAGTTTGATCCCTGGTACCAAAAAAAAAAAAAAAATACTAATGCACAGAAAAAGAGAAAACAGTCCTAACATTTATTTGGAACCAGAAGAAACACAAAATAGCAAAAACAATTCTGGGCAACAGTGACAAGGCTGGAAGCAGTGCAATCCCTGACTTGAAATTATACTAAAAGCTACTGTGATCTAAAAACAAAGCAAAACAAAATAGCATGGTACTGACAAAAAAAAAGACCAGAGGATCAAAGGAACAGATTAGAAGATTCAGAAACAACTACAAACATACTCGGCCACCTTATCTGTGACAAAGAAGCCAAACACTTTCATTGGAAGAAAAATACCCTCTTTAATAAATAGTGCTAGAAAAACTGGCTTTCCTTATGCTGAAGACTATAACTAGACTCATGCCTCTTACCATGGACGAAACTAAAATCTAAATGAATCAAAGATCTACATCTTAAAAGAGTAACACTAAATCTGCTGGAAGAGAGAACAGGTAGAACTCATGAAGGCATAGATGTGGGTAAAGCCTTTATGAAAAAAATCCAATCACATAGAAAATATTATAAAGAATCAACAACTGGCATCTCACTTTATTAAAAAGTGTTTGCATGGCAAAAAAAAAATCATCAACAAAGTGAATAGAAAACCAGCAGAGTGAGAAAATATTTTCCAGCTCTTTCTCACACAAAGGACTAATACCTAGAGTATATAAAGACGTCAGATTCCCCCCCCAATTTAAAGACCCAATCCAAAAAAAAGGCATCTGAAATGAATATATACTTCTCAGATTAAGAAGTAGACAAAGCAAATAAATATATGAAAAATGTTCAACATCAATGATCATTCAAGAGATGCAAATCAAAACAACACTGAGATCCAACTCACTCCAGAAAGAATGGCCATTATCAAGAAATCAACCAATAACAAATGCAGGCAGAGCTGAAGGGGAAAAGGGACACTTCTCCACTATTTGTGGGAATATAGACTGGCATAACCACTAAGTAAATCAGTGGGGGGATTACTCAAAAAAACTAAAACTAGAGGTTCCATTCAATCCAGCTATCCTTCTTCTTGGTATCTTCCTGAAAGAATTAAAAGCATCATACCACAATGATATATGAACACATATGTTTATAACTGCATAGTTTGTAATAGCTAAAGCTTGGAAACAGCCCAAGTGCACATCAACTGGTACACCAATAAAGAAGATGTTTTTATACAATGGAGTATTACTCTGCCATAAAGAAAGATAAGCTTGAGACATTTCTAACCAAATGGATGAACCTTGAGACCATACTCCTAAGTGAAGTAAACTGAACACACGTGTAAATACTGCATTTTTTTCTCTGGTGTGAAAAACCCAAAATGTAAATAAAGACCAAAACGTGTAATAGACACTGTGAAATCGGAAGAAACTGTTCAAATGGGAAATGAAACTAGGGAAGGTGAAGGAAGGAAGGGAAAACAAAAAACAAAAAGAAAAAATAGAAATTAAGTTTTTGTAAATAAGGAAGGGAAGAAGGCTTGAAGAGAGTGTAGGGAATGGGAAAAAAGAAATGATGTATCATGTACAGGTACAAATTCCCTATGATGAATGTGATCATTATATATATATAAAATGTACTAATAAACTTAATTAATTTTTTTAAAAGTTTAAAAGATGTCCTGGAATCACTTCCCAAACAAATAATTACATCTCAGAACTTGTCTACAGGTCTGTCTTTGGAGGAACCCAAACCAAGACAATTCATCAAACACATTTGACATGGTGGATCACTCTCTTCCTAGAAATGCTTTTGCCTGGCTTGTAGGAACCTGCTGTTCCTCTGTCCTCCTGACTGCTCCTTCTCATCTGTACCAGTTCCCCTGCGCTGACCCCTGGATCTCTGACGACTTCGGTCCCATGCCTCTGGGGACTCCTGTGGTGACATGAGCCCGTTCCATGGCTGCTATGGCGTGTGTCTAGATGTTCCCCCGAAGGCTCACGAATCTGGCTTTTCAGAGGTGGCTGAATCTGGGGGGTGCCGTGCTGAGGTTAAGAGTGCACCACACTAGGATAGGATGTAAGGCACAGAAAGAAGGCTGCTGCTTCACTGCTTTGCTGCCTCCTGCGTGCCATAAACTGTTTCTCCTCCACAATGCCCCTCCGCCATGCCACCCTGCTCTGGAGCCCGTCAACTACGGACTGAAACCTCTAGAAACTCTGTGCTGAATAAATCTTCCCTCCTTTAACTTTGGGTGCCAGGCACTTTGTCTCAACAATGAGAAAGGTAATTCAGACAATGGGTTTTAAATATCACCCAGCCAGGCATGGTAGCACACATCTGTAATGCCGGCACTCAGGAGGCTGAGGCAGGCGGATCACTGTAAATTCAAGGCCAGATTTGGCTACTTAGCAAGTTCAAGGCCAGCTTGCACTATAAAATGAGACCCTGTCTCAAAAAAAAAAACAAAAAAAAGTAAAAAAATAAATAAATAAACCCAAATGCTACTGGCTCCCATATTTTTAGATTGAGCCCAAATCTTTCTCCTGAATTCCAACTCAGACACCCACATACTTGTTAAATGTCTTCACTGGGGTGTTTAATAGACATCTCAAACTTGACATTTCCAAAATAAAACTTCTCATCTCCAGGCCACTCCCCTAAACCTGACCTACCAAAACCCTTACCCTGCACAGCTCTCTCCTGAAATCCATGTTCTTATCCTCTTTACACTTACTCTGGGAAAAATTGCTTCTGGGTTTTTCACATATTCTCTGCAAATTCTGTCAGTTGTAGCCTCAAAGTGCTGTCTATATTTTCATTAATATAAAATATATATGAGTGTACATGAGGAGTGTGTACACATCCCCACAGTTGGACTAGCTGTACCATCTCCAATGCTACCCCTGCCGCCGCATCTTCTGTCTACATTTCCACCTAGCTGGTTCCACCCTTTACCCATCTGCTCAGAACAGCAGCCAGAGCAATCCTGCTAAAATGTGTGCTAGATCCCATTGCTTCTGTTACCAAAACCCTTCACAACTTCCAACCTCACTTGAAGTGAAATCCAAAGTTTATAACTGCTACTGGTGGCCCATCTGTCTCCCTGTCACCTCTCTACTCCCTCCTCCTACCCTCCTTTCTCTCACTACTCCAATGCAACAGCCTCGTGGCGGGTTTTCAGCCACACTGGGTATATTCCTGGACCCTTCTCTTCATATCTCCCCTTCAAGGACTTCAGGAACAACATTGGGGGAAAATATAAATATATGGTAGCTTGAAATGTTAGTCATGAGAGGATTTTTTAAAAAAACGTTATGTCAGTTTTAGACTTACTCAAACTACTCAGGTTTACTGCAAAAGGGTTGGTCCTTCCTCCATAACATTCCAAAATTCTAAGAAGTAGAAACAGCTTGCCTGGTATTATGATTGACAAATAAATAACAACATAATTTCTCTTATGGTCAATTATTTTTATAGTATTTCTAACAATATATTAATAACCCTACTAGAAATCAGGTATGGTGGCATGCACCTGTATTCCCAGCTATTCAGGACCCTGGGGCAGGAGAATGACTTGTGCCCAGGAGTTCAATTACACCCTGGCCACCAAGAAAAGATTTCAACTCCCCCAAAATAGATATAATCATCACACTATAGATACTCATATATCTGTAGTTCCATGCAAAATTGTAGTCTAATTAATCCACCTATCAGTTTATGATTAACCTGTCCCTTTAATACTCCTTAGGAAGCACTCAACAGACTCTGGCAGTGCCAACACACCCTTTTCCCTGCACTCCCCTTGATTTAAAGGACTTCAGTCCATTCGTAGTTGATGGCTTTTCAAAACGAGAAAAGCTTTCTAGATGCCAAGTAACAATCAATAAATGTCTCTGGGTTCTTTCAAATATAGTATTCATATAACCCAACCCAGCCTGGCTACCCCACTTTCTATAAAGGCAACTGTGATGAGAGAAAAAGCCAAGAAATGCCTTCAGCGTAAGAATCCAGGTGTTAAAGCTTCACGACTAAGAGACAAAGTGAAACCTTAAACGTCTTTTCCACGTGTGAGTGGAGTGGAAGTGCGGAGGCATCGACTGCTGTGCATGTCCCAGGCTGTGTGTGGGGGTGGAGATAAGCAGCAGTTTTCATAAACTTTAGAGTAATGTGGGCAAATACACTCCAGGAAACTGCTGCTCCATCTGAGTGTATGCACACATACATCCAGGATACAATAACTGTGATGGCGTGTGCTTCTGGGGAGGCAATTAAACGCGGTTTCTTTCTTTCTTCTCGCTGCTAAATTGCGTAAAAGAGCCCAAAGAAACCTGTTTTCTTCCTAAACAAACCTACAACAGGGACTCCCAGATGGACTGGCTTGCTGGGTTGGCAAACCAAAGCAGTCCCATTGTAAACACAGAACATGTGAAAAGGCACAAGCCGACCAACTTACCATTTCTTACTAGAGTAATAATGACAAGAGCCTTCTCCAAAAGGAGAGTACTGGCCAATATTTGTGTGTGTGTGTGTGTGTGTGTGTGTGTGTGTGTGTGTGTTTTCATGATATAATAAAAAATTAGAAAAAGCCGAAGCAAATTACAAGAAGAAAATAAATGGAGGATACCTTAATTTTTTTATTAAACAAATTAGCCACTTTTTAGAAAACAGGCAAAACTGTGCTGTTTACAACATAATCACTAGATTTATAAATATCTTCATTCACGGTGATGTGACTTGGAATTCAAGATTAAAGTTGTATGATGAATACTAATCTTCAGTCATGCAAAACATATATATGTATGTCAATCTCTATTAGACATAAACTCTAAAATCCAAATTTTATGCCCTTAGCGAGCAAGGGATCCACAAGAAATCCTAATAATTCCAATGTTAATCACAAACTGAAACACTTACAAAATTAAATTTTAGAACTACTATTTCCCTGGGAAACTTCTGAAGAACTCACTTGTTCCCTATGCCTGAGTCTCTCCACTTGAAAACACAGGTGCCTTAGTCTTTTCTGATTGGCGTAACAAAATACCATAAGCTAGATGGCTCCTGGCTCATTAAGGTGGCTTCTAGCTGTGTTCCTGCATGGCAGGAGGTGCTAACACGCTCCCATCAACCGCTTTTACAGGGGCATCAATCTCTCATGACCTAATTACTTCCCAAAATCTCCGTTTTCCAATATTATCACTCTGAGGGCTAGGGTTTCAGTATATGCATTTGGAAAAGAGCAACATAAGCATTCAGGCTATTGCAACAGGCTCCCCACTGTGCATTAAAAATTGACCCTCAACACAGCAACAGGGAAAATTCTTAGCCTCTTAAAGGCCTCACAACTCAAGGAAAAAAAACACCTCAAGTTGAAGATATCGCTGAGCAGTAAGGCATGTGATAAGTATACATAATGGTGTGTGTTCAATACCCAACACAAGGGGAGAAACTTCAATCTTGTAACTTTAAATCTCTGTTTGGGACAAGTAAAAATCAACCAAAAGTCTTACTCCACATTTTAAATCTTTACTAGTATAACACATAATAAATTTGTTCATAGTATCTGTTTGACTTTGAAAGAAAATGTCCTCCTTTACCAGGTGTGGTGGCATGTGCCTGTAATCCCAGCTAAGGGAGGCTCAAATAGGAAGATCACAGGTTCAAGGTCAGTTTAGGCAACTGTAGTGAGATCCTGTCTCAAAATAAAAAATTATTAACTTTCCTTCCAGTAAAAAGATATCTTTTAAAGACATTACAAGATAACTCTTTGCAGCAACTTTTATTTTTTGTAACAGCCAGTTCAGTTCTTTAACCTTGCCACAAACTCAAAATTCAAAAAGACATACATCAGTGTTAACAGTACTCTTAACTACTTTCCCATTTGCTGATTATCACCAGTACACACAGGGACAAACACTCCAAAAGGACTAGAAGCACTTCTTATTCAAAATGAGATATATTTTTGTCCAAGTGTCTAATGCAAAGGGCACCAAAGGGTAAAGGTAAGAGAATTCTACTGTTCAAAATGTGTACAATCTATGTATTGCAAGACAATGAAACCATAAAAATTGGGTTTTTCTCTCGTTTTAAAGACAAAAATTAAAGAATTCCAATCTAAGTAGACTCAGATTCTTCCTTATAAAAGGTTAGGTTGCAAAATATGTACATGTATGCTGATTTCTATTAGACATAAACTATAAATCCAAATTTTAAATAAAGTTTGCCATATTAGTCACTTTCCCATTACTGGACAATATACCAAATATTTACAGCTTAAAAGTAGAGAGATTTATTTGGTTCACACTTCCCAATGGATTCGGTGCAAAGCTGCCTGGCTCCGAGGCAGAGATGGTATGTGGAAGGGCTTGGCAGAGACCAGCAATTCACTACATGGCACCACAGACAGGGAGAGAGAGGAGGAGCCAAGGACAAGAATACGCCCTCCCTGGTCACTCCCCCAGTGACCTTCCTCTTCCTCTTCCTACCAAGCCTGGACTCCAAACACAAAACTTCTGGGGAACATTTTAGGTCTAAACTATAACATTCCACCCTGGCCTCCAAAAGGCTTATGTCTATCTCATTATACAAAATACTTACTCCATCTCTAAAAATCACCAAACACTTAACAGTTCCAGCACACCTAAAAAGTCCAAATCTGAAGTGTCCTTTGAGGCTCAAGGCAAGCTCCTAACTGTGGAGCCCTGTAAGAATCAAAAAGAAAGTTAGATGTTTCCAATGTACAATGGCACAAAAGGAAGGCATAAGGGGATAAGAAAGACATGGGACCAAAGCAAGACAAAAATCTAACAGGACAAACATTACATCCTATAGCTCCATGCCCAGAACCAAGGGCAGGTTGAAGTGAGATGTGAGCTGGGTAGCCCCGCCCTGTGGGATTGCTGTTGCGGTCTACATGGTCTTTCTCTTGGACTGACTCTGTTCTCTGTGGCTTTTCTGGCATCTCTAGGATCTTCACTGCACCTTCAGCTCCACTCTCACAATTTTAGTCATGACTCTTTCATGAGCTCCTGGAAGGCATATGACTCTGCCACAGATTTTTACCTGGCTTCTCAAGCCCTCTTTTGAAATCTAAGTGGAAGCCTCCATAAACCCACGGCTCTTTGTCTTCTGCCTGCCAGCAAAATCAGCACCATGTGGGTGCTGCCCAAGTCTGCCCCCAGCTAGAACAGTAGCCACGTCCCCTTGTACTGTTACAGGCAGCTCAGTTAGTTAGAAATATTACAGGCAGTCAGACAGGGCTGGGCCCTCAAAGGAGCCAGTGTAGACATGCTACCTAGCAGCCTTGGAGGAGACAGACACCTCCTGCTGTGGGCCAAACCCCAAGACAAAAGACAAAACAAAGGCAACCACACTGTAAGTATAAACACCAGGGACTGATACTCTAATCACTTTGAGAAAGCTACTAGTCACCATGCCCACCCCCCTACAAAAAGAGTCACTGCCCTTTAAGCATACCCACTTGCTACATGACTGGCTTCCCCTTTTGTCCCTGATTTAATCAATTTTACCTGAACAATTAATCTTTTTGGTTGACCACAGTTCTGTCCCACCTCATGCCCACCTTGAGAGTTCCCATTTTTCCCGCCACCATGGACCCACCTTACCTCATGGTTTTGCTCTACAGAACTTCCTAGAAATACAGTCTTTGGCAACCCACTTGGAACCCCTTCTGTCTCTCTCAGACAGAAACTTTCTTTCTCTCAATAAATATATTCTGCTTTTAACCTCTGCTGTTCCTAAAATTCATTCTTCAATTTTACCGAACACAAACTCCTACCGGACACATCTAGTAGGTTGGGAGCTTCATTCCCCTATATCAGCACCTGACTACTGTGGCCTCTTGGTGCCAGGAGACCTGAGAGCAGTGAACAAAATCCCACAGAACCAACTCACTAGGGTGCTGTTCTCCAGCAGGAACCCAGAGCTCTCTTCTCAAGTGGGTATTTGCCCTTTTGCACAGAGCCTTTAAGGGTGAGGTTTTACTGATCCCTGAGATACCCTCGAGCCATCTTTCCTACTGTCCTAATCCAAAGTATTTGAATTCCCTTTAACGCTAATCTTTTAAGCAACCCTACTCTCCATGACCCCAGGTTTGCAGTTACTTCCTTTCTGACCAAACTACAAGTCCTTCAAATAATTCACCTACCTTTTTTCCCTTATCTTTATCATGTCTGTGAGAAAATAAGGGAAAGCCATCTGGTTCAAAGCACCCAGCAATACCTATGCCACAGCCTAAACTTTGGGCAGTCTTAAAATTTCCTCTTCCAGATTAGTTCAGTAGCTTTTAAATTCAGCCTCACAAAAATAGGAAATGGGCAAAATGTAAACAGTTTATTTCTCGGAGTACAGCAAACATGGCCTCTAGTCCCATCGCCATGAGTCTTCCTTTCCAACTGGAACCTCGTGAATCTGGCCTGTGATCTCCTCACGCCTGTCAGTATTTTGGCCCTCTGAGCTCTGACTAGACTTTCTCTTCAACCTCTGCCAATGGCATTTTTAGGTTTTCTCTAGCCATGTCTCCTAAACTTTATGAACTCCCCCAACACACCAATTTCAAAGGCTTCTGAACCATATAGTCAGGTATAGTCACAGCAACAAACTCATTTCTATGTTATCAGAATTTGTATTAATCACAGACACCCACAGTTTAAAGAAGGAGAGGTTTACTTGACTGTCAGTTTCCAATGTACTGAGTCCAAAGTCAGCTGTTTCCCAGGTAGAAACAGCATAGTAGAAGGACCTAGAAGAGGGCAGCTGTTCACCCTATGAGAGCCAGGAAGGAGGGAAAAAGAGAAGTTGGAGACCAAACTACACTCTTCTGGGTCACCCTCCTTCTTCCTACTGGGTTCCAACTCTGAACACAAGACTTTTGGGGGATATGGGGACATTTTAGATCTAAACTTGACTATTGCTAATCTAGGAATTTCTCATGGCTTCTAATTACATGCTACCAATTATGAAAGCTATGACACAAGATAAAAATTATTCTTTTTCCTGTAACCAGACACAGTTATCTTGGCAACATCAAGCACTTTTAGTGATAATAAACAAAAGCCTGGGACACAGCTGTGTGTCACAAGACAGTGATTGCTAAAAGTGGGGATTCTGCAACTTTTTTAAACTTGATTAAGCATTGCTTCCTCCAAACGCATCCCAACACTTCAAGAAGGCTAAATTGCTATAAACCTTAGAGATCAATAGTTTATTTCTATACTGGCTATCTTTGGTCCCAGGGAGCTCCCCGGGAGATCCACATTAGTGGATTCTCGGACAAGCCAGTTTATCTTCGGTCCCCAAAACTGGTTCCAAATGACAAAGAATCATAAATTTAGCCTAATCCTATTGTCTTCCCCTCATTTGCATGGTTGTTTCATTAATTTTTCCTTCCCTCTCTTGTCTTTAATCTCTCCCCTTCCATTGGCTTTCCCCCTAAACCTATATGCTCAAGTTTTCCTTTCCTAAATAAAATCTTTACTGGAATGCTAAGCTGCCCTCTCATCTCCTACCACCACCTACAAATCTCCTAACAGGACAGCCTATGTTCTTACATCATTCTATACTTTAATTACTACTATGCAGCCAAAACTAACATACCTGTCACTGCTACCTCAAAGACTTTTCCTTACCCTGTACCTTTCTGGATTCTGTGCATCTTGGCATCAAGTTCACCTTCCCTTGCTTCTATGACTTCATCCTTCCCGGGATTTGCTCCAAACTCAAACTGCTCTTTCTCACTGGCAGTACTCTACTTATGCATTTCCTCAGGAACATTAATTGGTGTCCCTGTGGCCATGACGTCAACCCTTTTTCTCACTCTGCTCACTCTCCCTGAGTGATCCAACTCACTCAGGGGTTTTTCTATAGTCTACTGACCAATACTTCACAAATAAAATACCACCAACTGTCTGGCAAGCTCTAAACTTGTATTTCTAATACTTTATCTTGCATCTATCCAGAAGCCCCACATGCATCTTAAATGCATCCCAAAATAACTCATTATTTTGGTTCCCAAATCTGCTTTTTCTCTTTTTCCCTCTGTCTCAAACAATACCATTTTTATCCAGATAGCCATATAAATTTTAAAACTCTATAATTTTTTCTTTCTCTCTCATCCCCATATCTAATTGAAGATACATAATCTAAAGATACATACCTAGTCATATAGATATATAGATATATAGATATACAGCTATCTATATAGCATATATATATCTGTCTATAATCATGCATATCTATATAGATATAGATGTACAGATATATAGATACACACACATGTATATATATATGTATATACGCACCCTGGATTCCACCTCCCAGCTGTCATGCTCCCCACGCACTGCCTGAGTTCAGCCTCTGCACACCTCTTGCTTGGCCTAGTTCAATAACAGCTAACTCAACCTTTCTTCCTTGTTTCCTTTCTTCTCTTTATCTTATCTCTCTCCTTTCTCCTCCGAAGGGTCTTAATGATGGCTGACCAGAATGTTGAAAGCATAGACAGTCAGCACGGAAGGACTGGCCTATTTCTCTAAGAGAGCCCATGGGAGCATAATGTACCAGAAAATGGACTGTGGTTTGTTGGCCTAATAGGTCAATCAACGCTGTGCTAGTACAGTTGATGAGATCTTCTGGTTAGGCTCCAGCCCTCTCACCTCTACTCACTTGTCCAAACAGTGCCGACATGCACACCACACAGAACCACCAAGCATCCCTGGAGTCAGCCGAGTGATTTTGTTCCTCCACACAGGTGTGTCCCACTGCCAGGAAAGGACAGTGCCCACAGGCATATGCTTCCTTAGGTTCCCCGGCCCACATCGGATGTCAGCCCACATCAGATACAGCTGATCTCCGGACCTAGAATTAGATTTGTTACCTATTCCGTCTTAGTCTGTCTTGTGATACTACAATAAAACACCAAGACTTGATAATTTATAAGGGACAGAAATTTATTTCTCACGGCCCTAGAAGCCAGGAAGTCCAAGATTGATGAGCCAGCACCTGGTGAGGGCCTTCTGGCTGCATCTTCACATGGCTGAAGGCAGAAGGGCAAATGGCAGAAGCACAGGAGAACAATGTAAAACGACTCTCCACGCCTCTATTAACGCGTTCGTGACCACAGCACTCAGGACCTAAACTCACCTCCCAACACTACTGAATTGGGGGTTAAGTTTCTAACACACAAATCTGGAGGACACAATCAGACTATATCACCTTTCTTCAGCACTTTCACAGAACAGCAGATACACCCCTCTCTGGCTTAGAATGCGATTACCATTATGCAATTATGGCTGCAATAACACTGTGATAGTGCAAGAGCAAAGTACAGACTTAGACTATGTAGGAACCCAAAAATAAGCAGCGCGGTACTACTTGGTAGGGGCGACCCAAGGAAAGAAATGGTTTTGTCCTGCAGAGGCCTCCAGTTTGTTATCTTCTCCAAATGCACTAGAGTAGGATAAGTGGATGAGATACTAGTTTGTGTTTTTTTCTTGCTGCTATTGTGACTATCATCATCCTACCTTCTTCCTCCCAAGAAGATAGACAATTTTTCCTTGGCAACATGGCAGTTTTCCTGGTTTTATGAACTAAAGCATAATAAGTGGCAGCTTTGAAATACCCTAAAAGTTCCTATTCAGGTAAGAAACAGAAGTAAACTTTGTGGAGATGGGAAGGGGATGTGAAGGAGAGGAGAGGAAAGCAAATGGGGAAGGCGGAAGGGGAAGTGAAAATGACCAAATGCGGCGTGCACACGTACCAGCTCTCCAAGATGAATGCAAATTATTATGCACTGCAAGCATCTACCCACGATAAAAAAAAGTCCTGATAGTAAAGAGAGCTTATGCTTATGTAAGAAGTGAGGGGACATGGGTGTTCCTCAGTACCAGGGGAGGAATGCATGTGAGGGACTGTGATCTGTCTGAAACCCAAGCCCCATCTGCATGTAGACCTGGAAGGGTGGCAAGTGGGAGAGTTACTTCAAAGTCATCTATAGTGACAACCATTAAACACTCTACTCCAGCATAGTGGTGTGAACAACTGGAACGGACCTCACAGCTAGACGTGGGGATCAAGGCCTCAGCCACAAGAGTATCAGAGTGGAACATGAGGCCCTGTGGAGAGTGGGCTGCACCCCACTCCACAGTTACCACACAGCACCACCCGGGTTGCTTGCTTTGTCCCATGGAGTGGGAACAGATAATACTGGTACAGACTGAATTTCCTCTCCAGCCAGCCAGAACTGCGATCTAAAATTGATACCCGACACAGTGCTCACTCAATCCCCAGGAAAACTACCTAGTTCTTCAAACCATCCCTGAAACAGCGTCAGGGTATAGCGTTGGCCCAGTCCTGCTTCGAACACGCTGCATCTAATACGCCAAGATGTTGTAACACAGGCAATGGAATTTCTTACAGATATATATCTATTTAAAACTATTAGAAACCCTTTTGGGGGGAGGCATGAGCTGAGACATAGCCCTTCAGGTCATGCTATTTAAAAAAACAAAAACAGAAACAAAAACAAACCAAAAAAAAAAAAAAAAAAAAAAACAGCAGCCTAAACAATCCAGGAGGCCCAACTCCAACTTTGCAAGACCCCGGGACGCAGGAAGGAAGCCGACCCCTTGGGGAAGCACAGTTCCCCATCACGGCCACAAGGTGGCAGGAAAACTCCACGGAAGCAGATTGGCAGCGTGTGACCGCTCCAGAACCCGGGTTTGTCGGAGAATCCAGCCACGGTTAACAAAGGCTCCTTGCCAAATCTGCTCCCAGAGGAGTGTGTAGAGCAACTCTCGTGTTACAACGCGCCCTTTATAGAGGGAGGCCAGTCTCTCGGGCTCGGTAGAGGGTCAGTGGAATTCCACTAGGATCAGCACCTGCAGTGCGCCCTGCCCCGCTTGCTGGGGCGAAGCTGCCGCTGAACAGAAGTCTGTGTGGGAAAGCTCTTCCGGCGCAGGGTCCTGATAGCGTCTCCAGCAAGATGGAAGAACAAGCTAAGTATCAAGCAGTAGGGCTTCAAACGCAGGCCCAACGGCCTCCCCTCCCTCGGAGGGGGGCCTCTCAGGCACCGTGGCCCTTACTCCTGCAGACCTGCAGTAAGGTTTGTGGGGAAGCGGAAAGTCCAGCCAGCAACCAGGAAACTGCCAAGAATTTATGAGGGAAAACAAAAACCTAATTGGATTTTGAGGCTGCTGGGGCACAGTCACAATGTAGAAACACATTCATGAGATGGTAAATGTGTAACTTCTGGAGGACTCTGACCAAGTTGCTGTTCTGCTGTCTCTGGTAAATTCAGTTGACCCCTCACAACGTCAGACCAACTGTCTACCGCGTAAGGCACCTTGGGCGGACCTGTGTTCATTCAGGTAAAGCCCCCCACCAACATTCCTGTATCATTATCATGGTGACGTCCTTAATCACTCTCATTCAGTCAAGGCTCTCTCTCCAGAACGATTCCTGTATTGTGGTAATGCCCTTAGGTACCCTCACTCTGAAGAGCCTCCTGGTTCCTGGAATGTTTCTACTGTTTCAAGAGTAGCCTGTCTGTCAACCAATCATGCAATGTTTAGTCACTTGCTTTGTACCTCCCACTTCTAATTCTACACAGACTAAACTCCTTCCTGATTCAGGGCGGTTGCTTGGGAGAAAGCTTCCCTGCAACAGTCCACTGGTGTGAACTCCCAACAGTCTGCTGGTATAAAGATTAAACGCTGCCTTATCTCCTCAGTGCAAAGAGTCTTCCATTTGGTTTGATTTGGCTTGGCTTGGCTTGGAAATTTTCCTGCAACAAAGCCACAGAAGAATTTATTCAGAGGAATGTAGAAAATCCTAAAGAAAAAAATTACAAATATATATCAATGGAGAGAGGTATTAACCATGACTGGCTAACAAGCTGCTTCCCTGGCCCTCTCATCAGTTCAGTAACCTACTCCCCATTTAGGAAAACAAGGTGCTGTCAGCATTCCTTTAATTTTAAGCAATCAAGAATTACTATATTTTGTAAATGAAAATACCACTACTAAAAACAATGTTATAAGTAGAATGATTTCTTTCCCCCTCCCAGGCAAAAGACTACTGATATAGGGATGCACAAATAACAAAAGGGAAATAATTTGTGACAAACTTTGGAGGTCAGGTTAGGACTATAATTGGATTTATCTTGGGGCAGGCACATGTGAATATTCTCAGAGAAAATGGGAAATCTGTTTTCTTTAAAGTATTTGAGTAAATCTGGGTGTGGTGGCACATTCCTATAATCCCAGCACTGGGTGACTGACAGACAATGTTACAGGCAGCTGAGCCAGTTAGAACTACTATAGGCAGTCAGACAGGGCTAGGCCCTCGAGGAAGCCGGCACAGAGGACCAGATGTCTGACGACCTTGGAGGAGACCCACACCTCTTGCTGCAGGCCAGATCTCAAGACAAATGCAAGCACACCTTTAAATATAAACTTTAGGGATTAAGTCTTGATCATCGTATACCTACTTTGCAAATTCCCATTTTCCCCACGTTAGAGCCATGTAATCTCATGATTTTGCTCTATAAAAGTCCTTGGAAATACAAAGTCCTTGGCAACCTGCTCGGGACCCCTTCTGTCTCTCTTCAGACAGAAGCTTTCTTCCTCTCAATAAATATATTCTACTCTTCACCTCCGTTGTTCCTAAACTTCATTCTTCGATTTCAGAGAACATGAGCTCATTCTGGACATAGTAGGTCGGGAGTTTCATTCTCCGGTATCATTTGGAGGGTCGCAGGAAGGCTGCTGTGACTTGGGACCAGCCTGAGCCACCCTTCCCCAAAAACAAAACAAAACAAAACAAAACAAAACAAAATGTAATTGAGTAAGTTCTGTTGGCTGTACATAAAACCCCGACTGATTATTGTAACAGAAGACAGCAAAACAAATAGAAGAGCTAAGGTTCTTTATAGAAAAAAGAAACTCAACAGGGAGATACAAGCGAAAGAAGGAAAGCGAAGGGGGGTAGACTGGTAAAGAACTTCAGAATGGGCATGTTTAACAGTCTGTTCCAAGCCATTAATGTTTCTAAGACATAAACTTCTTCCACATCTCCAAAACATCAACTGGTTTTCTGTATTTCAGAGTCTTTCAAGTGATGGAATGATACGTATTTGTATAAATTAAGGGAAATAGTTTCAGTGTCTCTTTTGAATCATTGAAATGTACAGATGTGGGGAACCATTCAGACTGCTTCAAAACTAGGGGCATCTAAGAACACCTGAGGATATGATCCCAACTGTCTAGCACGGGTGCACAATGGGTTATAGTAATGTAACTGTGACTTCCCACAGGTAAACATGCATGCACTGGTTACAGCACTATGTAAGAATATAAACATGAGATAACAACCTGTATAAGAATTGTACAATAAAAGGGCCAGGGACACAGCTCAGCAGCACAAGTGCCTGCCTGGCAAATGCAAGATCATGAGTTCAATCCCTGGTACTGAAAAATTTTTTAAAAATTACAAAATAAGAATTATACAATAAAGACGCAGGTGGCTCTCCTGTGCGCTTCTGCTCTGCTGTGCTCCATGCTGCCTGCTATAGTTGCTGATGTCTTGCATACGTGTATTCTTTAACACTGGGACCTCAGTGGGCTAAAGAGAGAGAAGAGCAGCTATCCACAGTAGAGGGATCCAGAGACACTTAGAAGTAGGACCCAAGAGTTCAAAGAGACCATGAGAAACCTACCTATCCCTCAGGAATTCAATTTCTGATTTGTTTGACGGATGTGGGTGTCAAAGACGTGGACTAACACAATAGAGTGACATATGTTTGAGGTCACAGGTTGGCCATATCAGAAACATAGAATGACTCCAATAACTTAATGATGCATCTCAAATTATTAGAAAAACAAGAACAGTCCAAATCCAGAGGTTGTATAGGAAAAGAAATTATAACATCAGAACAGAAATCAATGAATTTGAAACTGAAAAACAATACAAAGAATTGATGTATCAAAGAGCTGGTTCTTAGAAAAAAGCAATCTCTACCACCCCACACTATTTATAAAAAAGGACAGACAGCAAGGAAGGAGCACCCTTCTTTACAAGGATTTTGTGGAGATGAAAAAAACTGGATAAAAGAATCTTATAAATCTGTGTGTGAAGTCCAAAGTATACCCCTAAATTGGTTGTGTTAATATAAACCTGGCTCAACAAACAAAAGTTTTAGGTAGAAACTGAACTATACTGAAAAAGACTACCCAAGTTTCAGATTAGCCAAGGCAGACCAGAGCAGCACGTCCTAGACTATGCAGTATAAGTTGATCACAGCCCACACTAGTGGTTGAAGACATAATTTTTGAATCTAAACAGGTCTACTGCCTTTAAACTGTAATATTTAAATGAAAAACAGAGTTTCATCCTGTAATATTCAGAATGTCTAAAACAGAATAATTATGTGTCAAAATGTACATCGTCAGTAGTTGTTGCTACTATTAGCAACAACTAAACAACTAAACTAGAGGCTAAAGATGCCACTAAGACTGAAAATTTCAACTCAAGTAAGGACAAGACAACCAAAAAACATGAGAATCAAGAAGACACAAATGTTGAATTTATATAACAAGGATTTTAAATGAACTATTAAAATGTTCCAATAAGAAATTACAAATCTTTTTTAAACAAATGGAAAAAAGCTCAGAAGTCTCTGGAAAATATTGGAAATACAATGAGCCATCAAGTGGCAATATTAGCACTAAAAATACAGTGAAATTTGTAAAACCTTATTCACTGAGCTCAGTACAAAGCAAAGACAACAGAGGACAGATCAGTGATCTTAGAAGTATACCAATAGAATTTCCCAGTCTGAAGACAAGATGGCGGACTGGTAGGTAGCAGGAGAGAGACCCTCTCTGAGAGAGACAGCTCAAATGCCAGAATAAAACACCCTGGAGAGACCCAAACAGAGAAAGATGGACTCTCACAACCCAGGAAGAAACTAAAGTGCAAAAAACCCCTCGAATATGAGGTCCTGGAGCTACTATTAGTGAAGATAAGATCAGCGAGCACGGCACCCTCCTCGAGCCGCCTGAATCCCGACCGACCTGAACAAGCAATCCACACCGAAGCAACTGGCTTGAGCCACCGGAGCGTGGAGCTGAACAGCCCTGCATCCAGCTCACCCGGACCCGCCCTGCATTCGACCCACCCAGAGGCACCGTGAATTCCCACTGCAGCCGCGCTGAAGTCGGAGGTTGGGGAGCCCAGCAGTTCTCGGGGACACGGTGAGTGATGGGAATAAGACCCTCCCACGGGAAAGGGGAAACCGACTGGACGACATGTTGGATTTGGGCAGGACAGCCCTAACTCCATAAGGAAGTGGCTTGAGCTGGTTGCTCCGCTCACCAAGTGGATTGGTGGAATCTGCTTGGACTAAGCCGCGCCCCTGGTGGGGACCCAGTGAGTCACTACAATATTACTTCCCTGAGATCAGTGCACACTGACGCAGTGAAGGCCTGCAAAGGTTGACTGGCCCGGAGGGGAGGAGCTAGCCTGTGAGTGAACTCTAATCTCTGATAACCTATTGAAGAGGGCTAAAGCTGCTAGCCTGCGCCCTCTAGAGGAGCCTTAACCAACAAGAAAAGGGTCTGGGAATTACACTGTACACTTGTATGGAAGGAACCAAAAACATGACGAAAGGGAGAAATAAGAAACAACTCCCAGCCCCCAACCCTGAGAACATTGATCCAGGAGAGGTAAATACAAAAGAGATTGAGGGCAGCAAAAATGCAACATCAAACA